>JAQZBX010005344.1:43783-56961 GCA_029593785.1 Cabassous unicinctus
AAAAAAAAAAAAAAAAAAAGCTTGATTGGACCAAAGAGTCATAAACCTGGATGTCCCAAGTGAAGTTTCCTAGGTCACCTTTAGTCACTAACTGCATTTGCTCCGTCCTTTATTAATGTTTCACTTCCATTCTTGACAGAGCCACTGATAACCTCCTGGTGACTGATATTCAACTGCATGTACTCATGCCTGACTGCTGTATAATCTTGTCCCCTGAATCATGGATCACATTCAGGGCTTGCCCACCGTTTTCAGTTTTGAATCTTGCCCAATTGTATGTCACTTGGGGACACATTGGAAAGAAAAATGGGCTTCCTATTAAAGGAAGTGATCATTTAATTTCTCTTATTTAGAAAGGACCTCTGATTCCCCTTCAAATTCCAACTCTCCTGAAAATTAACCAAATGAGCCATTCTTTTTCTCATTCCTATTCTTATTCCCTTCCTTTGACATTGATGCTATATCAAAGTGGTTAGTTACCTTAGAACTATATAATCTTAAAATAAGGTCTTAGATCTGTCTTTAAATGGCACAAATGCAGGACGCTAGGAAAAGATCACTTCCAATCAGAAATGGCTTAATTTGATGTTTTATTTCTCCAAAATTGATAGATCATCGCTGTAGCATAAATAGATAACAGCTGTCTGTTGAAGCAATTTTCCATGGATCTCTCGTGTTTCCACCGGTCTTTCAAGTAAGGCACTGATTACACTCTTTTCTGGACCATCTTTTCAAGGATGCTTGTATAGTGAGCAGTCTTGAAAGGTAGAGATAGTGTATATTTGTTTTGATTTTTCCTTTATGAGAATATCCTTTATTCCATAGACTTTTCAAAGAAAGCATCAGTGACCTTTATGCACATCAAAATCTCTACATGCAGTGCATCACCAGGCACAGGCACACCAGTCCATGCTAGTGACAGTGCTGTCTGAACAGAATCCACGATAACCACATGTCCCTGTCTTGGTTTCTTTGTCCAAGTTGATAGACAACTTCAGGGTGAACACAGGACAGGTTTGCTTCCAACTTGGGAAGGTAAACATGATGTTCCCTCTAGAGCAAAGGGCAAGTATGCTTACTGCCCATAATTAGTTCCCTCAACCAAATGCATCCGTCTACTCCTGCAGGATTCAGCTGCTTCTTTTTACCACCCTATAGGAATTCACACTTGGGGCAACAGCACAAGAATGCTGGTGCTCTGGCTATGGCTGTTGGCAAAGGGTAATAAACTGTCCTTCCCTCTGACACAGGAGTCTAATAAATTTATAAAACTGTGGCAGGCTAATTTGTTAGCTGCAAGTAGGATAAAATCTCAGAACTTTCACAGTTCTTGACATTGTCCTCAAGCAAAAGTATCTGAAAAGGTCTGTTATCCTGGATAAACAGCAAAATAAATATTCCCTATTAAGCATGCAGCATCCATTTAACTATTGTTACCACTAAAGAGAGTAAGGAAAGAGGTAGTTCATCAGATTGGGCTACCTCATTTTGACAGAGCTTTACTCTATCTAGATCAGGGCTTGGCAAACTATAGTCCATAGACCAAAGCGAGCCTGTGGCCAGCTTTTGTACAGCTGAGCAAAGAATAGTGTTCCCATTTTTAAAGGGTTGCAAAGAAAAAATAAAATAACAAAAGAATGTGTGACAGTTGCAAAGCCAAAAATATTTATTATTTGGCCCCTTACTGCTGTTTATATCTACATCTATATCTATCTCTCTATCTCTCTATTGCTCTATCTGTCTATACTGGATTACAATATCTCTTATGTGATTTCCTAAAAGTGTGCCTTTCAATTCTAGCATGGCTCTGAGCAAAGGTGAGCTCCTTTCCACTGCCATGAAGGCTAATGCCAAGGTGTTTATGTGTAATAATCCACAAGGCCTAGGGAGATGCAGAGGATGGTGAGACTGGGCTCAGGGCCCAATACTCTCCAAGATGGACAAAGACCACCCGACTTTGTGGAGTGTGCCTGTGTACCCTGAGTGAGGTAAGCTGGAAGATTGTGTCTGCCTTAGAAGTCTAGTCAGTTAAAGGCAGAAGAGAAAAGAATCCTTAGCATATTTGATACATACCAGATCTCCAAAAGAAAGAGTGATGGGGGGTGTATTAGTCAGGGTTCTCTAGAGAAACAGAATCAACAGGATATACCTGTCAATAATATGAGATTTTATAAGAGTCTCTCATGTGACTGTGGGATGCACAAGTCCAGGTTCTGCGGGCAGTCTGCAAACCAGGGCCTCCGATGAAAGTCCAAAGAATGTCCTTGATGAGTTTCCAGGAGATGTTGGCTGTCCAAAGATGAGCTGGGAAATTCTCTCTGAATGCTGAAATCACTTTCCCGTTTAAGGCATTCAACTGATTGGATAAAGCATCATTCATTGCTGATGGCAATCTCCCTGACTGATGTAGATGTAATCAGCTATCTATGCAGTAAACTCACTGGTGACTAGAGTCCATAAATGTCCTTGTATTACAATTAGCCCAGTGCTTGCTTGACTGAACAACTGGGTACAATTACCTGGCTGAGTTGACACATTAGCCTAACCATCACAGGAGATGTGGGGAGAAGGAGTGGAAAAGAACAGGAAAACAAAAACAAAAACAATAACAGCAAATATCCTAGAGAGACTTGGTCCCTTTAAGTTGTTAGTGAAAAGCTGTAAACACTGGTGGAGAAGCCCTTCCCTTCCTCAGAACAGTCAGAGTATCTCGGGTGAGAAAGGACCAAAGAAGTGATGCAGAAGCAGGCAGGAGTTGGAGTTGTCAACAGAGGCAGATGGAGAAAGAACCAGTGGCAGCGAAAGTGGCAGCAGCTGGGACACCTTGGAAGCTGTGGAAGAAGGTGTGAGCCACGTAGGAACTTGAGGAAGAGAAGAGGAAATCAGAGTCCCTGGGGACCTACAGACAAAGGTAAGACAACCGAAGACCTCACTCACGCCCTTCATGGTACCCTCCTCAGGCCAAGATACCAGAGATGCGCAAGGGCATAGTTTTCTTTCCACCGTGATTACTGCCCAGGCTTTGAGCATCCCTCCACCCCAGAAATGAATCTCACAAACATTTAGCAGCGTGAATTGAATCAGGTGCATGTGCACTTACATGAAAGCAGTCTCCCACAGGGTCTCTTCACTGGCTCGGGAGAAGTCCTGATGGTCCTTGGCAAAAGTCCTCTGACAGTTGATGAAGCTCTGTTAAATGTGGTTTTTCATTTACTCTCCCTACATCGCCGTGTTGTAAATGACACACACTGTTCTCATCTCCTCCCTGCACCGCCATACAGGTTCTTCCCTAGTCCTGGTTCCCCAACATCCCAGTATCAAGAAATCTCCTATTTATTCTTCGTGTCTCAGCTCACATGGGATTTCTTAAGGGAGGCTTCTTGGACTTTTCAAATAAGATAAGACTTAGGACTTCCTGTTTCCTGCTTCTGCTGTGTGCTGCAATTTTCATTCATAATCTCACCACATTTATAATACATGTGCAGTCTTTCTCTTCCCCACTAACGTAAGCTCTGCGAGAGCAGCAACAAAGAGTGCTTCGTCCACTGTTGTACCCCCAGAGTGTGGCACTGAAATTGGCATATAGAATCCAGACTATGTGGGATGAGATTAACAACTAGCTCAAGGTCAAAAAGTTGCCACCCGGTAAACTGGGCTCAGAGTCTGGTATTTTGAAAATAAGCTTTGCTCTGATTTCCCACAGTTAGTCCTGTTGAATTTAACAATACATTGAAAGGTAAAAGTCACTTTTGCAGCTGTTTTCCGGTAAATCTACACTGGGAGCCTCCCGATTATGAGATTTCAAGACTTGTACGAGTTGCAATAAGTGAATGCAAGATTTTTATTAAAAAATTAAAATAAAAGGAACTGTCCATTCACACAGAAGAAATATATCCTTTCACTTAGGGAGCAACAAGAGTTATGTTTGTATAGTGCAGGATAAACTGTCTGGCTCTATCCCATTATCCATGTTTAGAAGGGACCGTGACTTTGATAAATGCCACCAAGGAGACCTGGGTTGATGGCTTGATGACACCGCTCCAGATTCATAGATCCAGATAACATGGGCTTTTAATGGTCCCATAAATATTAGGTACTATCTTTCCCTGGCTCAGAAAGCTCCCAAATCCATTCAGCTGAATACTTTGCTGCCTTTTTCAGAATACTGCAGATTTTTCCAGGGATGTTTTATGGTTCATTTAAGCTCCTGCTCAAGTCCACAGGCCAGAACTGGGAGAAGGGAAGTGAAAATAATGAGCCATATGACAAGTGTTCCAAATACCGACACACTCTGCTCACATCAAGTGAACTCTACTCTCTTCACTGCCTGAGCTGTTCCTGTACTGTAACAGGCACTGAAAACTATACATTAACTCTTTAATGTTCCTGGAAGACAAGAAAGAGCTAAGGTCAGGTTCTTAGAGAGGGTTTGTAAATCAAAACGTTTCCAACTGGGGTGCTCCTCTTTGCAGAGGCAGATGACTTTGGATCTTGTACTCACATGACACATAGCTATCACAACTAATCCAGAGCAAGAATTATGTCGGAGCCTGCCACACAAACTTTCACAAATTCAGGGCTAAAAAAGATTTTGTTGGAGAAATAAGTGAGTAAAATTCAGCCATGACACCATGGAATAAGCTTAGCAGATTCTTCCCCAGAGTCAGGCCCTAAAAGCTCTACTCTGCTACCGAAACAATAGATCTAACAGGTCTCCATTGTAGCCAGAATCCAAGAGCCTCCTGGAAGATCACTTACAAAAACAACAGACTTCAAAGCCATAAGGGCAATTGAGAGAAATTCTCATTCTAATAATAATTTCTTCAAGCGGACTGCCTGAAATATAAATATGTACTTCAGAAATAAACATTGGTTCTTGAACTATAATCACTTTCTGTGTATAGAAATGGTGACGGTGTTTTACAGATAAGGGCTTAACTATGCTTATCTTCTTTTCGTGAACTCATCCTTTTATCAGGTTGTCTACATCTTCCTATATGTAGGCCTATCCAGAAACTTGAAAGGAAAATATTAAACTGAAATGTAGGGAAAACAAATGAGAAACTTAGGGGGAGAATATAAACCCAAATATTACTTCTGATTTATCATGTTACTACAAGTTCATGTTACTTAAATCTCATGTCACACCTTAAAGTTGATTATCACAATTCTGTTCTTCCCTCCACATTATCAATGTGATAGATAATGTATAAAATAAAATAATGATGATAATGATTAACTACTATATATTTATATAACCCTTAAGGCTTTTCCAAGGATTTCTCTGCCTGTCATTCTCCAAACCACCCTGGGATGAGAGGGAAGTAGCTGATGAATAAAGAAAAAGAAGCTTTTTCTTTTTCTTTTTTTTTCCTTTTTTCTTTTCTTTCCCCCTGCATGTTGGTCATTACTTCCTTCTAGAACACTATTCTAGAAGTGTTAACCATGAGCAGATCACCTGTGAGTACTGCTATTATGAATTTGTTTACTTTCTATAAAATATCTCTTCTTGTTAGAACCCACCTGTAATAGTTATTGACACAATAATGCTGCATAACAAATATCCCAAAACTCAGTGACTTTAAACTATTTTTTATTCTCACTCATGTATTTTTGAGTACTCTAGCCCGGGCTCTATTTAGCTTGATTCCAATCTACAATTTGGGTTCAGAACTTCTTCTCCATGCATCTTTCATCCTCTTTGGACCATCACTAGCTGTGGTATGTTTTTCTCATGATGATGGCAGAAGCACAAGAGAGATGAGCTGAAATATGTGAGGCCTCCTAAAGCTTAGGTTCAGAATAGGTATTGTCATATCTGCCCACATTCTACTAGTTAAAGCAGGGCCAATGACCAATTGCAATAGCAATGAGTGGGAACTCTCTCTGATTCTAGTGGGAGGAGCTACCAGGAAACATGGCAAACAGCATGGATGTCAAGCAAGGGTGTAATCTATCACATTGCCCTAAGCAGGGCACAAACATTCATGGAGATGACCTGTCCTTACTCAAGGTGTGAGATATACAAGATTAGTAAAGTCTCGGGGCAATTGTGTTTACTTGAATCTCATGATGGCCTGATAGCAACATCAACATATGAAATCCACTGTCTTGGAAAAATATATATTTACCTGAGAAAAGAACTCCCTTGAGCATCAGATTTTGCATAGAGAAGAGAATTGTTATGAATCGCCATTGGCTGGCATTAATTGGCTCTCCTCCCTGTCCATTGTCTTACAACATTTGGATGTTTCCAGGGTATAAAGGTAGTTTCCTTTGTTGCATAAAGTGGAGTTAACTCCTGCTAGTCTGGGCCATTTGGTGGAAGGATCAACACACAGGTCCTGAAATGAATCATCCTTAGAAACAGCACTAACTGCATTGTAGTTCTGCTGAACAGAACAGCTCTAAAGAAGGACCATCACCTGGCTCCTTCGACAAGTAGAAGTGAGTGAATGCAGCAAGGATAGAAGTAATGCTTCAAAATCACTAATAAAATCATATGTTATCAACCCTGTATCTCCTGGTGTGTGGTAAGGAGAAGCAAGAAGGAAAGACCCTACGTGGCCCACAGTGTCTGCTACATGAGCACAAGAAAAGAGTGACCCTGAGTTTTCCAGTTGTTCTCCCCTCAACAGTCATGTTTTCATACCTCCTTAACTATCCACATAGAAGAAAATCAATTGTTGCTGTTGTGGTGGTGCTTGTATGGTTTATGTGTATTTCAGAACCATCCAACGTCACCCTTTTAATGCTTTCTCCTGGTTCATCCTACCCTACACACATAAGAGCAACACAAAATATAAATTGTCATGATTCTTCAAATTATCAACAAGGATTTATGGAAAATCTAGCATTTAGGCAATGTCCCAGAAGAAACTCATGACTCCCTTCCCAACTTATTTAGAGCTATATTTTAAAGTCAATATATCAGGGGGTTCTTTCTTGACTACCCTGTTGAAGATAACACCAGAGCCCCAGCACTCTCTATCCCATGTCCTACTTTATTTTTCTTTATAGTACCCATTATCACCTGTTAGATTATACTTTCATTTATTTTTGTTTGTTTTCTTTTGTTTTAAATTAACACTTTTATTTCAAATTCACAAAAATAAAAGAACAGAAAAAGGCAGCTCAACAAGTTATGGTGACATTACTCCTAAAATGTTCTTTTTCAGGCACTTTTGTCTCATTTAATTTCAACTGCTAACTCAGTTGTTCCTCTAGTGTTCAGAAAGATACACAGATGGACACAGATTAGTTAAATGACATAATCAAGGTTTCCTTGTTAATGAAAAAGTGAAGAGAAAAAAGATTCTTAATCATATTCATATCTCACAAAATCAGACCGTTAGAATTAATATAGTACCAACTTTGCTTTTGCTACAAAACATTACAGCGTTGTTGTTAACTATAGTCCATAAATTATAATAGTTATATTTTCCTATGTATCACCACATTCTTAACACCCTGTAGTAGAAGAACATTCCTATATTTATATTATTAACCACAATCCTCTCCTGCCAAAAACATTGTTATATATTCCCAATATTGTCCTCCAGCTGTCCTCCAACTAACATTAATCTTCTTAGACTGCTTTTTTAAGCTACAATCACATCCATAAATCAATAGTGTTTGTTACATTCATTATAATGTGTTACCATCAATTCCAGCCATCACCACATATTTACATTTGACCTTATTAAACATTCTACATACATCCAACATCTTCTCCCACTTCTCTTCCCACATTCCATCTGCCACCAACCTACCCTTCATAGTCCAACTCCATAAGTCTACTCATTGTATTTTGTTCATACCAGTGAGACTATGTAATATTTGTCCTTTTGTGCCTGGCTTATTTCACTCAACATAATATCCTCATGGTTCCTACTTGTTGTTATGTGCTTCCCCAACTGATTTCTTTTTACAGCTGAGTAATATTCATTTGTATGAATATAGCACATCTTGTTTATCCATTCATCAGTTGACCGGCACTTAGGTTGTTTCCATCTTTTAGCAATTGTGAATAATGCTGCTATGAACATCTGTGTGCAAATATTTGTTTGCATCCTTGCTTTCAGTTCTTCTGAATATATTCCTAGTAGTGGAATTGCCAGATCATATGGCAGTTCTATCTTTAGCTTCCTGAGGAACTGCCAGATTCTCTTCCACAGAGGTTGTACCATTTTACAGTCCCACCAATAGTGAAGGAGTATCCTGTTTCTCCACATCCTCTCCAGCACTTGAAGTTTTCTCTTCTTTTAGTAATGGCCATTCTGTGTGGTGTGAGATAATATCTCATTGTAGTTTTGATCTGCATTTCCCTAATAGTTAATGATGTTGAATATCTTTTCATGTGTCTTTTGGCCATTTGTATTTCCACTTTGGAAAAATATCTGTTCAATATTTTTGCCCATTTTTTTTAATGGGGTTGCTTGTCATTTTGTCATTAATTTATGTGATTTCTTTATATAACATGGAGATCACTTCCTTATCAGATATATGGATTCTGAAGATTTTTCCCATTGAGTAGGTTGCCTTTTTACTTTCTTGACAAAGTCTTTTGAAGAACAAACATATTTAATTTTGAAGCAGTCCCATTTATCTATTTTTCCTTCTGTTGCTCATGCTTTGGGTGTAAGGTCCAAAAAACCACAACCAAATACAAGATCTTGAAGATGTATCCTTAAATTTTCTTCTAAGAGATTTATTGTTCTATTTTTATATTTAGGTCCTTGATTCATTTTGAATTAATTTTGTACAAGGTGTGAGATAAGAGTCCTCTTTTTTTCTTTTAGATATGTATATCCATTTTCCCAGCATCATTTGTTGAACAGGCTATTTTGACCCAGCTCAGTGGCTTTGACGGCCTTGTCAAAAATCACTTGACCATAGATGTGAAGGTCTATTTCTAAACTCTCAATCTGATTCCATTGGTCATTCTGTCTCTCTTTGAGCCAGTACCATGCTATTTTTACCACTGTAGCTATATAACATGCCTTAAAGTCTGGAAGTGAGAGTCCTCCAACTTTGTTCTTCTTTTTAAAGATATTTTGGCTTTTCAGGGGCCTTTACCCTTCCAGATAAATGTGATAATTGGCTTTTCTACTTCTACAAAGAAGGATATTGGAATTTTTTAAAATCAGAATTGCATTAATTCTGTAGATCAGTTTGGATAGAATTGACATCTTAATAATATTTAGTCTTCCAACCCATGAACACAGAATATCTTTCCTTTTATTGAGATCATCATTGGTTTCTTTTAGCAATGTTTTATAGTTTTCTGAACACATGTACTTTATGTCCTTGGTTAAATTTATTCCTAAATATTTGATTCTTTTAATCACTATTGTAAATACACTTTTTTTTGACTTCCTCCTCAGATTGTTCATTAGTACTATATAGAAATGCTATTGATTTTTGCATATTAATCTTGTATCTTGCCACTTTGCTGAATTTGTCTATAAGTTTTAATAGTTTTGTTGTTGATTTTTTTCAGGATTTTCTAAGTATAAAATCATACCACTGGTGAATAAGAAGTTTTACTTCTTCCTTTCCTATTTGGGTGCCTTTTATTTCTTTTTCTTTTCTAATTGCTCTAGCTAGAACTTCTAGCACATTATTGAATAACAGTGGGAAGAGTGAGCATCCTTATCTTGTTCCTAATCTCAAGCAGAAAGCTTTCAGTATTTCAGCATTAAGTACAATGTTAGCTGCAGGTTTTTCATATATGCACTTTATCATATTGAGAAAGTTTCCTTTTATTTTTATCTTTCAGAGTGTAAAGCTCTCTTGATCGTGATGTATATAATTTTTTAAGTGTATTTTTGGATTCAGTTAGCAGGTATTTTGTTGAGGATTTTTGCATTCATATTCATTAAAGAAATTGGTCTGTAATTTTCTTTTCATAATATCTTTATTTGGCTGTATTTGGATAATGTTAGCTTTGGTAGCATTCCTTCCTGTTTAATTTTTTGGAAGAGTTTGAGAAGATTGGTATTAGATCTTCTTTAAATGATTGGTAAAATTCACCTGTGAAGCAATGTGATCATGGATTTTTCACTTTGGGAAGTTGTTTGATGACTGTTTCAATTTCTTTATTGTGATTGGTTTGTTGGGGTCTTCTATTTCTTTTAAGGTCAGTGTGGTTTGTTCATGTGTTTCCAGAAATTTGTCTATTTCATCAATGCTGCTAGTTTGTTGGCATACAGTTCTCATAGTATTCTCTTATGATTCCCTTTATTTCTATTGGGTGAGCGGTAATGTCACCCTTCTTATTTCTGATTTTATTTATTTGCATCTTCTCTGTTTATTTCTTTCTTAATATAGCTAAATGTTTATCAATTGTGTTGATCTTCTCAAAGAACGACCTTTTAGTTCTGTTGATTTGCTCTATTGTTTTTTCTCCATTTCATTTAACTGCTCTAATCTCTATTATTTCTTTCTTTCTGCTTTCTTTGGAATTGCTTTGCTGTTCTTTTTCTAATTCCTCCAGGTTTGCAGTTAGGTCTTTGCCTTTAACTCTTTCTTCTTTGAGATTTTGAATAATAGGGTAAATGAACTAGCTGTAATAAGCATTTATAGAGCATTACACCCTAAAAAAGCAAGACATACAAAAGCTCATGGGTCCTTCTCCAGGACACACCACAGGTTGTGATGTAAGTAGAACTTAATAAATTTAAAAACATTGAAATTGCAAAAAACATTTTCTCTGACCATATGGGATTAAGGTGAAAATGAATAACAGGCAGAAAAAGAGAAAATCCACAAATATATGGAGATTAAACAATACACTCTTAAATAATCAGTGGGTTAAAGAGGAAATTATAAGAGAAATCAGTAAATACCTTAAGACAAGTGAAATTAGAACACAACTTACCAAAACTTATGGGATACAGCAAAGGCAGTGCTGAGAAGGAAAATTACAGCCCTCAATGCTTTCAAGTGTTTATTTACTTTCTCTCTGCCCTCATTAGGATTTAAGCTTCAGAGGAGGAAGGATTTGACTGTTTTGGACATTTCTTTGTGCTTAAAGTCTTGCTCATTGCCTGGCACATAGGAGGCACTCATTATGCATCTGTTCATTGAAGGAAAGAATGATTCAATGAAAATGTAGCTGCCTTTTACATGCATTTATTTATATACAAAATTGGTTTCTATAACTTCTATCTTGTGCCTGTTTCCCATCTTCTCCCACTAACGGCTTGATGTCTACTGGTAGAAATGGAGGGCCCAGAATTAAAATGCAGCTTTATAGGTACTGAATGCATTCTTTGTTACTTATTTTAAGTCAAAAATAAATCACATGCCTTCTTCTACCTGCATTATTTGGATTTGGAGAAATATTAAAATTTCTTGATTCCTTAAGGAAAATAATGAAATTCATTTTCCATCTGTAACAACAAAAATTGTTAATGGATGTTTAGTAATTTTAGGACTTTGAATAATGATGGATCCAAGAAAGTAAAAATATTCTAATATTAAACAATGATGAAAATAATCAGAAAATTCCTTGATGCAATTGGTGAATTCTTTGATCAAAGACAAATAGCCCTGTCCTCGTTAAATGGCTAAACCTTATTAGTAACAATGCTAAGTATTGTTGAAGTTCCAGGGAGGAAAGAGAAGAAATAAAGGAAAAGGAATTATCCTGCAAGGCTGGAAATGCTCAAATTTAAATAGCAGAGTGGTTTGGAACCATTTTGTGAAAGAACAATATAAGCTTTACATATTTCATTCCTGCTAATGACAGGCACCATTGAGTTTGGATGGTGCTTCATAGAAGGCACACAAACAGTACAGGAGAATTGGCTATATGGTTTATACCAAGCTTTCATTGAGTGAAATTAACATTATAAAGAAATAAAAATGATTGTGGTTGTTGCTTGTGTATAGCAAACTGAGTCTAGTTTTTAGACTTCATCCTATATATTCTATTTTTTTTTGTTTTGTTTTCAAAGAGAAAAAACAAATATAAGAAGTTCATGCCAACAATAAAATAGAATAAGAGAGTGTTGTACATGCTGGGAAATAGAAAGCACAGGAAAATGCTACAGAATAAATGCAATACATGAGCATTTGTATTGTATACACTCAATTTACAAAGACAACTGGTCAAATTTGAAGTAAAATAAAAATGTCCAAAAATCATACTGCTTTATATTGCAAACAGTTGATCTATGCTTGGTCCTCCTTAAAAAAGCTTGGGTTTAAATTTGCCTCTAACTACAAAGGTAGGTATTTATAGCTGAATATATTGTACAGATATTCAGACAACAGGTTTTAATATTTCTAAGTGATAAAAAAGCAAAAAATTAAAAACTGATGCTAAAAATCATAACAATGTAAGAAAATAGTGTGGCTTTTTCATGTAACTCATTTCTAAATGTAGTCTACTGACTGAATATTTTTACAATGCCGATGTCAATTGTGATACCATTGGTAAAATGCTTTCCTATCAGCCATCAGTTAATTGAGTTGCATTCCATTCAAGTAAAGGTCAATGGTCTTTGCAGAAACTATGATAGAACATTGCAAAGAAATAAATCTTTAATGATTAGAAAATGCAACTTCCCATCTTTGAAGAGGATTGCAAATATTATTGCATCTTTACTGTTACAAGGTTAGAAGTGTTACCTGATGCCTGCCGGGAGGATCAAAGACAACCTTAAAAGGAGGCTTAGAGAAAACTGTGATCTGGTGTTATGTTTTCAGAAGTGTTTGGTGATGACGAAGCATGTGTAAGCTTTGAAGCAATGCCTGTCTAAATTATACTAGCATGGATTCTTGGAGTGGTAAGTACTACTTCTCCTTCACACTCCATCAACAGAATAGCAAGACAAAAGAGTGAGTACGAGCTGATGAGAAGGTTGTCATGATATGATGATATCACATTCAAAATACCTGTTTTGTTTTTCTCCGTTATTAGCACAAGGAACAATGACAATGATGAAATAGAAATTTCTCTTGAAGGTTAAAAAAAAAAAAAGAAAGAATTGACTTCAAGCTTTAATTCACTAATTGATTTTGTAGGAAAACAGCCATGCAGGTCAAACTGCTTATGGCATCTTCTCCATCCTTAAGAGAAAGAGTTAAGTGGGTCAAAACAAGCAGGCTTATTTTCATTCAAGAGCTATTCATTGAGCACATTTTACCAGTCAGGCATTTGCTTTGTT
>JAQZBX010005345.1:5164-25253 GCA_029593785.1 Cabassous unicinctus
AAAAAAAAAAAAAAAAAAAGCCTGAAAAGCACATCTCTCATGATCTAGTGTTCTGATAGGCTTGAAGTATGACAGCCTTTTGAAGAAAGAGCTTTTAGAAGCCAGTATTACAGCACCCAAAGTCATAGCCCAACATCTTTAACATCTTTGCACTCTGCTGAGAGGCAAAATACAAACATATGTAGGAGCAGGGATGTTATTTCCCTTCACTCTGGTGTGAGAGATTAATCCATCACTTCCCCCTTATACTGTGCAATCCTGACAGCTGGGGGAGCTGGCAGAAAGAGCAGCTCCTAGACATGTTTCTTTCCCTTCCTATCCATGCCCACATTAGCTGTGGCTGTATGAAGCCAGGTATGGCAGTTTTGCTCCAGGCACTCTCCCACATTTCCCATAGTACTCCATTAACCTTTAGTCTCAAGTGTTTACTCATGCAAACATTTTTTCTCCACTTTTAAAGCTCTCACTCAATACCAAGGAAGAGATGACAGCTTTGTTCTTCAGATAATTTCACACTAGTCTAACAATTCCCTCTGCTTTCTTTGCCAGCTCCAGTTGAAAAGAACAAATAGTATAAGAGTATGGGTAAAGAAGCCATATGCTGTAGTGGTTAAGGACTTCAGTGTGAGATTCAGGTCCTGGCTCTGCCATTTATTAACTGTGTGATCCTAGGCAACCTCTATAAACTTAACGGACTCATCTACTAAAAAAAATTCATCATAGTGTGTTATTAAGATTAAATGAGGTAGTCTATGTAAAATGCTTAACACAGTGATGGAGCCTATTAAGCTCCCAATAAATGTTAATATTGAGACCCTAAATTATTAATTAGAGAAATAAAAGAAATATAGCTTTAACATTTTCTTTTATATGATAGAAGTGATAACCACTTCTCACATCTCTTCAGCTATTCTTTAATTCTTTAGAAGCTCCTCTGAAAAAGGTTGACTACAGTGATGGAACATAATTTCTTCAGGGTGGACTTCTGTGACTCACTGGAACTATTGAGGTGGACCGATATTGCTATAAAACTCCCCCCATTTTAGCAATATAATATTTTAATGAGAGAAATATGCAATTATAGTTTTATTTACAAATATGTATATTTATGATCAGGATGTCTTGAAATGAATACCTTCTGGCATTTATAATGAGGTCAGTCTTATTAATGAGAATTTATTCTTAAAAACCCATCTCTAGAAAAAAAGAATTATATCCTATAAAGGGGAATTCTGGAAAAAATGGTAGAGAATAACTTTATATCTCTTTAAATCCCACATAAAAATAGGTAGAGCAAATACACAGCAAATTCAAAAACCCATGGGCCACATTTACAAAAAACGAATGCCGTGGTATCACCACAAACCTCAAAATACAAGCATGTGAGGACAATCCACCAAGAGCCACAAGACCTGCATGCTATAGTGCCTGTGCAAGAGGAAGCAGAGGGAACCAACAGCTTGTCTGAGGGAACACAGGACAGGACAACTCCTGAAATATCCACACCATATTATCTGGAAATCAGGGCAGACCAATTTGAGAACAGCAGTTGAAATGGTATGGGTTTGCCCACTCCAACAGTGGGTGAGCACAAGGATCCCATGATAAGCATTGTGAGGCTGATGCCATCTAGCCCCTGTGACCTCCTAAAATTGACTAACCAACACACCAGGGCTCATATCCAGGACAAGCTCCTACACTGAGAAGAAACTTCTGGGAGTAGAATCAAAATTCTTCAGGGAGTAGAATAACAAAACAGGATAGCGACAAAAGAAAGGTAGAAAAAAGAAGTTCCAGATAAAAGTAGACAGAAGAGAACAGAGCCAGGAAATCTCAGAAAGAAAGTTACTGTCTGAGGTTGTCCATCTGCTATGACATACCACACAATTGGTTGGCTTATACAATGTTGGCTTATACAATGGGAATTTATTGTCTTGTGGTTTCAGAGGCTAGAAGGCCAGCTTCTTTCCAAGGTAGGTAACTTTCTAGTGCTGGCTTGCCACAATCCTTGGCTTTCCCATCACATGGTGATGTCCTCAGCTTTCTCTTCCAGGTTCCTACTAAGTTCCTGCTTCTCCCTGTGGCCTCCTTTGACACTGACTTCCAGCTTCTTCTTTTTATAAGGCCTCTAGTAATATGGATTAAAGTCCATCCTGTTTCAGTTAGCCACACCTTACTAAAAATAACATCTTCAATGGGTCCTATTTACAGTGGGTTCATACCCACAGGAATGTGATTAAGATTATGAACACATCTAAATTGGGGTCCCTAATTCAGCCTAACACAGTTGCCATATTTTTGAACTCTACAGGATATAGGGAATAAATAACACTGGAGAAGGATATTACGAGGTTAGAAAACCACCCCGAACCACTCTTCCTTCTAAAAGTTCAGGAAGACCAATGTTAAATAAAAGAGATCAACAGAAAAACATTAAGGTTAAATCATATTTATCATAAAGAAAAAGAGAATAAGGAGCAAAATAACATCCCTGCTTACATGAAACATGTTTTAAAAAGCATGCCCATAGGAACATGTCAAAACTGGAAACTTCTATTTCAAAAAGATCTAAAAGATGTCAAGAAAATAATATGATATAAAAGAACAATACATATGAAACTTAGAGAAACTCAGAAAAGAGGGGACAAACTCAAGAAATAATTAGATATAAAAATAAAGTTATTACAGAAATGAAGGCTTAACTAGAAGGAATTCAGGAGCAAATAAAAACAACATATCAAGAGAAATAGAAAATGAGGAGGAGGAAAAATTAAAATATAGAAAAGAAATGAAAGAGATACAAATTTTGATAGAAAAGATGAATATTGCATATAGCAAAGAAGAGACAACATAGGGATAAAAGTTCTTGAAGAAGAAAACTGAATAAAAGGAATAGAAAACTTACTAAAATACATAATTCAAGAAAGCTTTCTGAATAAAAAATGATTTGAAACTACATCTTGAAAGAACACACCACACATCCAAGAGTATCAACTCCTAGTGACCAAGACATATTCTAGTAAAAGAACTAGACTTTAAATAAAAAGAAAATCCTTTGGGCATATTGGCAAAAACTAGCAAGTGACTTTAAAAGGAGAGAAATTTAGATTATTATCAAATTCTTTGACAGCAACACTTTATGCCAGAAAATAATGGAAAAACATACAAAGATACTCAAGCAAAGATCATGTGAGCCAAGGATGTAGATCTATAGAAATTAACCTTCATGTATAAATGGCACAAACTATTACTAACTTGCAAGAACCCAGGGATTCCCATGAAACTTCCTGAGAATTCTGCCAGAGACAAGCTTCAGATTACCAAAATGAATTGAGAGATATACTTGTTTTAGAACTAAGAATAAATGAGGATTTTAAGGGAAAGAGAATGTAATGACTATAAACTCAGACAATATAGATATAGTACATTGCATAGTTTAAAAATGGGAGGAAAGGGGGAGAAGCATACGTAAAACCCTTTTTAAATTCTCCTCAAGTATTGTTGGTAGTATCAGCTTTGTTTTACTGACACTATTGTGCATGTGATTTGGGAGAAAGTAAGTGAATCATTATGGGATATTCTAATTTTATCATACCCTGCGTCCTTGAAAGCCTAGAATTCTTGGTGTGGAAGAAAGGAGATAGGCATGTAACACAGAATCCGTAAAGTAAAAACAAAAGATCTAGTCCTGAATGTGAAGTGGAAGTATTAGTTTAAAATAAAAAATCTGTTTTCTTTAAATAAAAAATGTATGAATATATGTATTCATGTATATAAATGCATATTTGTGTTTGTTTATCTATGTAAGTATGCATGTATGTGTGCATGTACACACACACATATACATATATATATATATATTTATTTATTTATTTCCTAGCTCTGTCCATTGTAAAGACTTTTAAAAAAAGACTGATCCAGTAACAATGAACATCCCTGATGCACCCAGACTGTGGTCATGAAATACCATTTCCCATTAAAAGAAACCAGGGACTTTGTGGAGAAATGGCTGATTCTAGGTCTTGGGCAAGAAATGCATAAAATAAGCCTAGACTAACTTACCATATCACAAGGAGGAAGCTATCAAAGATTATTATGGTCATGTCAAAAGGATTCAGGGACCAACTTGAAAAAACTTCCACTGGCCAATTTGAACTTCAAAAAGGAAAGTAATAGTGATTGAGTATATCCTATTAAATCCTATTAAATACATTTAAATCCTTAAATTTTTAATGATTTTAAAAAATAAATAACCAATTGAACACCTCTGAAAAGTGGTAGGAATCCTATTTATTTTACCTGAAAACTTGTAATAAAAGAAAAAAAAACACACATTTATCTTGTCTTTCCTCTATGAACACTACTGCTGGGTAAGCAAATAATAGACTAGAGGAATTATCTCTTTATAAAAGTATTCCCAACCAATAAGTGAAAAATAAATGATTGAATTAGACTATTAGCATTTTAAACACAGTTAATTAATGGGTTAAGAAATTGAGTAATTATAGCTGTTGACCTGACAAAAAGAGAAGCCAGGCATCCTGTGCCTTCTGATGAAAGAATGCCACAGCCACCTATTGTCTTGCCAAAGCGATGAAACCTGATCAGTCCTCTGGATTCAGCTGCCAATTTTCAGGAATGTGCAATCAGTAACAACCAAACTCTCTCACACTCTATAGGGCAAATCCCTGGGTTCTTCAGTAGTTATTATAAGGGGAAATAAGGGGTGGAGGAAGAGCTCATAGATTATGAGAGACTCAAAAGACAAAAAAAGTTTTTAAAAATGGGCAAGTCTAAACTATCGTATCTAGGTAAAACAACCATAGAAAGCAAGAAGTGATAACAATGAAACTCAATGATTACTTTGGGGAGAAAGGAGAAGGTTGAAGTGGGACAGGAGAAAAATGGGACAGGGTACAATGGAGGGGCTTCTGCAGTATCTGGCAAAGTTCTCTCTCTTAAAATAACTCATCAAACTATTAAAAACAATAACAGTGAAAAGAAATTTAGAGTTTGAGGCACAAGCTATATTTCTGAATCTTATGGATGCCATGGGATTTTGAAAACGACATTTTCTCATGAAAATGACCATCATTTAATACTTGATTTGCCATGTTTTTAGAGTATTCCATTATGGCAAGGATGTAATATCATCTACCCTCTTTAGGTTAAGTTTAACAATCTCAATGTTGAACTTTGAAAGGTGAAGTATCAGTGAAACTCTATCAAAAGATATTTATTAAACTTCATTCAGGACACTGTGCTAAGCACTGTAAGCAAACTTGTTTTTAAAGTCTCACGTTTTTGACGAGTTCGCCCTCTAGTGGCTCTCTTAAATCAGGATCGTAAGTCTAATGCTTAAGATAAAAAGGCTTATTGATATGATAAATCATAGAATTTGGGGTTGGCAGGTATCTTGAGAGTTTATCTTGCTTAGCACTATGTGAAGAATGCCTTATGAATGAATAAGACACAAGAGTCAATCAACCTTACGACATTCAATATAGATCGCAAGAATAACATATGATCATAACTTAATCTTTTCATCTTCCTTAGCTCTGAAACACTGAGGTTATACCTTATCCCAAATCAAAAGCGATGCATTCACCACATATTAAAAAAAGAGACTAATTACCCATGTGCTATTATATTAATCATCTAAGTGAAATATACCAGTTAAAAAGTTAAACTTAATGGTGTGATAGAGGAAAAGAGATTATGGGAAGGCAGACACAAATAAAAATAAGAATGCATTAAAAATCTATATGGGGAGTGGATGTGGCTCAAGTGATTGAGCTCTTGCCTCCCACTTGGGAAGTCCTGGGTTCGGTTCCAGTGCCTCCTGAATAAACAAAAATGAAAAAAAGCAAAACAAATGAAAAACCAACTCAGGGAAGCCAATGTGGCTCAGTGTTGAGAACTGGCTTCCCACATACGTGGTCCTGGGTTCATTCCCTGGCCCCTGGTACCTGAAAAAAAAAAAATCTATGTGAATGTTAAAGTGTATGCATGTTAAAGAAAGTAAGAAAAATATAGAGTTAGAGCTGCATCTACTGACTTGTAAGATGCCCATGATCAATAATTAAGCAACAAAAGCAAGTTGAAGAGTAATATGTATGGTACGATTCAAACAAACAAAAATCCCTATCAATGTGCATAAATGCTTATATGTATAAATATGAACAAGTGAAAGCCATGGAAGGATTCAAGCCTGTCTGTTGGGTTTGAGAGAAAATGAGAGAGATAGGGGAGTGGAGGGATGGACTTTTTCTTTACTCATCTTTGTGATGTTTTAATTGTGATGAGGACATGTATTCTTTCTTAGTTTGAAAACAAAACATTTAGCTCTAACTTCCCTTTCACAAATTCATAAACTGAACCAACCCCATACTTCCTCTGTCTCCCTCTCTTCTTTCCATCCTAGACTCATCTTCAAGATTATGCCAAGTTTATAGTGTTCATCTTATCCAGGAAACCTAGAGCTATATTACACTTTGTGCATAAAGCTTTTTATCTGGCCAGCTTCAGGCTCCTTATAAACATAATATCTGAGAGGCCTTCAGAGTCTTTAAATTGACAAGTATTCCTGGAGCTGTTTTAATATTTCAACCCAGTCTTTATGGCTAATCTATCTGCACACTGCTTCTTAGTCAAATAATTAAATTTAAATTTGAATAATTACTCTAAGGCGTGAAGTCTTGGGCTTGCCTGCACTAGTTCTACCAAGACACTTGCTTGATTACCTGTCTCAGCTCAAGGAATGTTGCATGTCTACTGTGGGAAACAGAGAGGGAACAGGAAGCCTCTCTGCCATTTTTTCCCAATCCTGCCCAAACCCCATTTCTCCTTATAAGGCTTGCTGAGCTGTTCTTGTTCTCCTTGTCCCCGTGGGCTCCTAGCATTTTGTCCATACTGCTGTCCTAGCCACTTCATGTTATAGAACAACTGCCTGCACGTGTCTTTCTTCCTACCAAGATGGTGGAGTTCCTCAAAGGCAGGAATTCATCATTTTTGCATTTCCATTTGTGTGTGTGTGTGTGTGTGTGCCTAAGATAGCACCAGAAACATTTTCCTTCCTCCTTTCCTTCATTCTGGAGTTGTGCTTGGTACAGATTTTGAGATACAAAGATAGTTTCATTTCCCAAAAATCTCAGAATTGTGTGGGGAAGATAAGTACATAAAGAATACAGTGGAGTACAATCAGGGTATGGCAGGAACATGCCTAAGATGCTAAGAAGCTCTGTAGAGCTGCACTTATGATTACTGGGAGTAGGGACAGGAAGGCTTCCTGGAAGAGGTATTTGTGCTGAGTACTGCAGGCCAAAGATGTGTTAGCTTGTTGAAGAGGGTGGGAAAGGATCATTCCAAGTAGTGGGTGCTGTACGCACCTGACAGCAAGACCTGTGACTGCGTTTGAGGGGGTTACTAGAAGGAAGCAAAGAAAAGAAGGGATAAGAGAGGAACAGACTGGATACACGAAAGCATGAAATTCTTAAAATGTCTTGTGTCACAAGGCGTAGCAGTCAGTGCAGCAGAGATGCTGCTGCTGGGACAGTTATGACAGTTAGGCTGTGGTCTGTGGAATAGACTCCCTTTGCCAAAAATAAAATCTGTAGATAGAAGTCATCTAATTGCCTGTTTAACCAAAGTCATTGATTTAAAAAAAAAAAAGCTGTGAAGTTAGTGGGGGTATTCTAGTTTAGAAGTAACAAATAAATCAGAAGAAAAGGCGAATTGAAGAGAATTAAAGGAATCATAAAAGAGAGTTGCTTTCAGGCAAGTCAAGCCAAGGATAAAAATGAGAGAAGACTTTCCAAAACGTGTGCTAGGCACTGTGCTAGCAGCTACATATGTAGAGCAGAATCTTGGTTTGCCACGGTTCTTCATTAACCAAGTGATTTCCCTTTTGGTTTCCAAAGAGAAATGTTGTATACTACTTGTATTCTAATCTTAGCTACTTTAAAGAAGCAGGGTAAGATTTCAATATTGTAAGTTTAAAAAAATGTTTTATATGTACAATTTAAAATACATATATATCCATATGTGTGTTTTCTTGCTAGGTCTATGTGAACCAATTACGCTGGAACTCTGCATGAATTTGCCCTACAACCACACAAATTATCCAAATTACCTTGGCCACAGGACTCAGAAGGAAGCATCCATCAGCTGGGAGTCCTCTCTTTTCCCTGCGCTTGTTCAAACCAACTGTTACAAATACCTCATGTTCTTTGCTTGCACCATTTTGGTGCCAAAATGTGACGTGAATACAAGCCAACGTATCCCCCCTTGCAGGTAAAACGATTTTACCTTAGGGAGAATCAAGGATATGAAGACTCAGTTGAGTTTAGACAAAGTAAATACTGCCATGAAACTCTGTAGTTAACAAATGCTGTATTTAAAAGGTAAAGAAGGCGAAGTATTAAATGAATATCTGAGTAAGGACTCATCACTCAAGTACAAAACAAGAGAGAGATGAACTGCTTTTGATAATAGTTCATGTGTTTTAATCAAATACAATCAAAAGTGTTTCTTTTTGGTGGATCAAGAAGCATTTTCAAAAATGTGAGTTAGCAGAAGAAGAGTGCATCTGCCTCTTTCTCTGGCACATTAAAGTGTCCCATTCTGGTAGCACTCAGAATTATAGACATTGCAGAGACTCCCATAACCCAACTTGAAAGGGAATGAACAAGGCTGACATTTTTCTCTTGTTTGAATGAAATAAGTGGCTGCATTTTAAGAATGCAGCTTGGACTTTGGCTATGAGTGATATACTGCTGAAGAGCACTGCTCTGAAGGCTTGCTATTTGAATTCAAGTCATGCTTTTCTCTAACTGCTGTGTATCTTTGGGCAAATTCCTACATCTCCCTCTGCCTCATTTTCTTTACCTGTAAAATAAGGATAATAATGATTATTGTTGGGTTGCTGTGAGATTAAATGAATGTGTGTAAATGTGAAATACTTGCAATTGATTGTAAGCCTTGAAGTAAACAATTACTATGATGGTGGTACAGGAAAACAACTGGTTGGTGGCAGTTTTGTCCCTCTTCTATGCCATGTGTTAGGGGTTGTAGTCAGAGAATTTGGCATATACAAGACAAATATCACAGAGATGGGTTAATGCTTTATTTCAGTGCTGTTTTCCATCAAGTGGTTCCTATAGATGTACTTGTCTAAATATGAATGATAACTGCAGAAACCATATGTTGGGATCAGAAGTAATTTAGGGCTTTAAGAAAAAGCAATAATAACAATGTAGTGGAGAGATAGGAAAACAATAAATTATACACTGAACATCTATAAAGTCAGGACAGGAAACAATAAAAATTCAAAAGGACTTGGGGGGGTAAAAATATTTGAAAATACGGAGAGTTAAATTTACTGCTGGATTTGCAAAAATAATTTTGAAAATTTCTGTTAAATACTCTTTAAAGTATTGGCAATTAAACACCTACCAGTTTCATGTTAAAAAGTTATTATTCTACTTTTGCTAAGCAGGGTCAATGGTAATGAGTAATTACTTTTAATAGTACTTACCAAATTCTATATTTGGCTTTCCTTTCATATATATATAATTTTTCCTAATGCAGTATTCTCTGAAATAAATTTACATTCAGGTATAATTTATAATTTCAGGACTTAAATTAAAATGCCTAAGATGAATCTGATCCTGAAAAGTTATTCAATCAATATTTTGATGAACTTCTTTTTGATACTTTAGTTCTGTTTCTTAGGTTTATACATACAAGTAGCTTTCAATATGAATTTTACATTTATATATATATATATATATTTTAAGATTTATTTATTTATTTATTTATCTCCCCCTTGCTGCTTGTGTTTGCTGTGTCCATTCGCTGTGTGTTTTCTCTGTGTCTGCTTATCTCCCCCTTGCTGTGAGGTCTTGCTGCATCAGCCCACCGCACCGCGCGGGCCGGCCTGCCCTCACAAGGAGGCCCTGGGAAGCGAACCCGGGGCCTCCCATATGGTAAACGGGAGCTCTATCGGTTGAGCCACACCCGCTTCCCTAGATATTTGTTAATAAGAAAATGTTTTAATATTATAACAAGAATAATATGCTAATATTAAAGTTCATGAAGTGATATATAGTTGCTTTTGCCATTTTATTGATCTCAAAATTTAGTTTTCATTTACACATGTAAAAAACCTAATTATTGAGCCCTTATAATGTGCTAAATACTTTGGGTTGTTATGTTGTCTGATCCTCCCAATATTCTTTTGAGGGAGGCATATACCACCAGGGCTGCTGCCTATCACTGAATACAGCACAGAGTATGTTGAGAACATTGCCCCCTGGAGTTGTGGTGCTGGGTATGTTATTATTTCCATTATATAGAGAAATCAGAAAGTGGTAGAATCAGGCACCACATAGTCTTCCAAATAAATAAGGCCTCATACAATTAATTTAAAATATCAGCAGCAATTGAGCTATGTACATTTTTTATAAATCTACAACAAAACTATTCAGTCCAATGGGCTGACTGATTAAAAATTCCTTTTTTTTTTTTTTCAAACCTAATATGGGAATGCCATGATTTCATTTTCCCACCTGAAATTCCTTGGTGAAACCAGCATCAAGTTACGTGCTGTCTTGGCGCCAGACCTAAACCTAGACAGAACTCTCCTTGACACTTTCCATTTTATTCCTAACATTTCCGTTCTGTATATGTGCATGTGTATATATTTATGCCCACAGACCACCCCACACACGGAACTGAAACCTACACATATTACTAACACACCTCTCATTTTCTTAGAAAATGTTTCTGCTTCTAACGTTTTGTCTTTCTGACTCTTTTAGAGCACTGTGTGAGCACTCCAAGGAACACTGCGAGTCTGTTCTTGGGATTGTGGGCCTACAGTGGCCTGAAGACACAGATTGCAAGCAATTTCCAGAGGAAAATTCAGACAATCAAACCTGCTTAATGCCTGATGAAGATGTGGAAGGTTAATTTTTAAATTTCTTTCTTTCATTTCAAAGAAATGCCGACTACCATTAAAATTTTTTTTGGTTAGAGAAGTTGTAGATTTAAAGAAAAATTATGCAGGAAATACAGAATTCCCATATACCCACCCCCACAGTTTCCCTATATTAACACTTTGCATTAGTGTGGTACTTTTGTTACAACTGATGAAACAATATCATTATAATTATACTATTAACTGTAGTCCATAGTTTACTTTAAGGTTCACTGTGTTGTATAGTTTATGGTTTTCTTTTTCAACTTTTATTCTAGTAACATATGTATAACCTAAAATTTCTCATTTCAACCACATTCAAATGTATAATTCAGTGGTGTTAATTACATTCACAATGTTGTGCTATCATCACTGCCATTCATTAGCAAAACTTTTCCATCACCCCAAACAGAAACTCTGTACCAATTAAGCACTAACTCCCCACCCATTCTTTACCCTCATCCCGGCTCCAGGTAATCTGTTTCTAGTTTCTGACCTTATGGATTTTCTTATTCTAATTATTTCATATAATTAAGATGATACAATATTTGTCCTTTAGTGTCTGGCTTATTTCATTCAATATAATGTCATCAAGGTTTATCCATGTTGTTTGTTGCATGTATCAGAACTCCATTGCTTTTTATGGCTGAAGCTGAATAATATTTCATTGTATGTATTTACCACATTTTGTTTATCCATTCTTTGGTTGATGGATACTTGGGTTGCTTCCATCTTTTGGCAATTGTGAATAATGCCACTATGAACATTGGTGTGCAAATATCTGTTTGAGTCCCAGCTTTCAATTCTTTTGGGTGTATACCTAGAAGTGGGATTGCCAGGTCATATAGTAATCCTATACTTAGCTTTCTGAGGAACCACCAAATTGTTTTCCACAAAGGCTACACCATTTTTCATTCCCACCAACAATGAGTGGATGTTCCTACTTCTCCACATCTTCTCCATCACTTGTTGTTTTCCATTTTTTAATAGTAGCTGTTCCAGTAGGTGTGAAATGCTATCTCATTGTGGTTTTGATTTACATTTCCCTTATGGCTAATGATGTTGAACATCTTTGCATGCACTTATTGGACATTTGTATATCTTCTTGGGAGACATGTCTATTCAAGTCTTTTGCCCATTTTTAAAAATTGAATTGTCTTTTTTGTTGTTGAGTTGTAGATTTCTGTTGGGTGAAGTGGCCTTATGTATGTCTGTTAGGTCTAGTTGGTTTATAGTATTGTTCATGTCTTCTATTTCCTTATGGATCTTCTGTCTTGATGTTCTATCTATTATTGGAAGTGGTATATTGAAGTCTCCAACTATTAATGTAGAACCATCTATTTCTCCCTTCAGATATTTGTTTCATATATTTTAGGGTTCTGACATTGGATGCATGTATAATTGTTATATATTCTTGTGGAATTGACCACTTTATCAATATATAGTGACTTTCTTGGTCCCTTGCTGTACTTTTTTTACTTAAATTCTAGTTCATATGATATTAGTATAGCTACTTCAGCTCTCTTTTGGTTACTATTTGAGTGGTATATATTTTTACATCTTTTTCCTTTCAACCTACTCAGGTCTTTGAATTTAAGGTTTATCTCTTGTAAAGAGCAAATAGTTGGGTCATGCTTTTTTTTTTTTTTTAAATCCATTCTGCCAATCTCTTCAGAGTAACTACTGATAAGGCAGGACTTTCTTCTGCCATGTTTATGTTTGGTCTTTGTAAGTCCAAAAAGAAGCATTTTTGTCCTTCAATTCTTCCATTAATTCCTACTTTCATATTTATTTGATTTTTTGTATTGTACCATTTTGAGTCCCTTCTCATTTCTTTCTGTATATATTGTCTTTGTGGTTACCATGGCCCTTAAATTTAACATCCTAAATCTATAACAATCATGTTTGATTTTATGCCAACTTAACTTCAAGAGCATACACATATACTCTTCCTATACTCCTCTGCCCCCTCCCATATTTTTGTTTTACTTATTACAAATTATGTTTTAATGCACTGTATGTCCAAAACCGTAGATTTATCATTACTTTCTAAGTATTTACTTAGAACTCACAGGAAGAAAATAGTGGAGTTACTTACCAAAAAATACTGGCATCTTTAATCACCCAAATAATTACCTTTACCAGAGATCTTTATTTCTTTATGCCTCTGTTCATTGAGAGTAATATGGTCAATATGGCATATTTTTTTTAATAGAGTGCTCACCTAGTCATTTCAAATGCCACTCTGGACGGTGTGTTCTGGCTTCCAGAAGATGTGATGGCCAGGCTGACTGTGATGATGACAGTGATGAAGAAAACTGTGGTATGTACATGAAGCAGCACTTTTCTTGAATGTCCAGTAGTAAATGGCAAGGAAAAGGGACTGTGTAAGAAAAAGGTAAACTGTTCACTGGTAGTAGCAATAGTGACTGGAATTGAATGCTAGTGTATTTACTTCTTAAATATCAAAATGCAAGGCATGAATCTGATATTCTTCCTGTTCGTACTGTTGATTTCCCCCTAAATCACACTTCTGTTTAAATCTTTGACGATATATCTGCTCTTAGTAAAAGGGGAAGTGCTTTATAAATGTGAGGACGATTTTTACTGTTAGGGTTTCTAAAGCAGTTGTCATTCGGTTTTAAAATCAAAATAAGATATTATGTCTTGCCATATGATTCCCAAGTTGTTAAATAGGCATCTAGATACACAAAGACAGAGTTCAGTCTCCAACATTCAAATTTAATTTAATTTGGGATTCATTTACATGCTTTCTCTGATTTCATCTCTGTTGGCAAAGGATAAAACTCTTCCTGTCATTTCTGCCTTTAAGCTCCAAAGTCACCAATGGAAAGGCCAGAAATGCTGAAAGTAATTTAAGTGGAGCTAATTCCCATTTTATTTCCCTGCAAGCCTTTGTACTTATAATCTCAAAATGTTTCAGGAAATAGAAAACAGACAATGCTCTTTTCTAAGTAATATTCTGGAATAAAGCAAAATGATTGAAGGGCTATCCAAAAAATAGTTTGGTTATTGTTATTTAGCTTGTTCTGCTCTAAAAAAATTGACCCTTTTTGTTATTGAAAGCACAGAAGGCAATTCATCTTCTGAAATCAGTTCATTCTTTTGGCCTTTGAGGTATGAAATACTGTCTTGTGTCCCAAAATGAATTTTCTGTAGTAGACATTGCCCTTCTGGTCTAGACAAAATGTCACAAGCAATCGACTGAAAACATATCAGCTATTATAAATATGGGCAAGTGCATTTGCTGGAAAATTACAGCTGTCAGAATGATGGTACAGTGACCAGGGTTAATATTGTTATGTAGGAACACACAGTGTGTTGAGAGCCTTAGAAGCTAATGTTGTTTGCTTGTTTGTGCTCTTTGTATAAAGAAATAAATTAGAATTCGTTGAATATTCCTTATGTGAGTGATTTATTGAGAATCTATTGGATTTGTTCACCAAACCTTGACTGATGGTTTATGGTATTCTGAAATAACAGTATAAAAATGGATGCATCTTAGATGGTCCAAAGAGATCACATGATACTATATTGGAATGAGTAGACCTAAATTTGCAGTAGGGGACTAACCATTTGAGAAATATCAGAGGTTAATTTTTTTAAAATTAGCTTTAACCAAGAATAAACATTCTGAGATCTAGAATATATTCTGCAGAAAAGAAATTTGAAGCACTTTAGGGCTTAAATGACCCTAAACATCAGGATTCTAGTAAAGTAATGAGTTTTTTTAATACATTAATCACAGAATTAAAGGCACACCAGTAACGACAGAATGGATTGTTTAATCCCTACCAAACACTCAAAAAATTGATGGCACTATTAAGCGGTCTAGTTAAGGAAAGTTAAAAGTGGATAACAAATTAATACATTAGGAGTTAAACCAATTGGTACAACAGTAATAATTTATGAGAAGACACTCATGAAGTTTTCCAAAACCACAAATAATAAAACATTGGCATACACTTCACTTTGGAACTCATTTGTATGGAAGCATTTTAACGAGGGCATGTTTGATGCTCTGAGAGCCAAGACACTTGAAAATAAAGAAGTCATGTTGAGGAAGGCCCAACAAAAGGCTATCAGGAAATCATCCAATTTCTCTGTTTTGCCTACTTGCTCCATTGTCTCTGCTTCTTTTTCCATGTGTGGATAGGCTTATCATCTGGTAATGCAAATACTAGTTCTAGAAAAGCTGGGCTTCAACCCAAGCCACATGTATTTCTGATATTTTCTGTCCATTGCAGCATTGAAGGCACTTAAATTTACTGAATAATATGACAACCATGCAACTCACCTAGAACTTCTAATGACATTATTAGTTTCCCCCCTCAACACAATGATTATTTAATTTACTTACAAAACAATTGATATGTTAGATATTAGCTTTATTTAGTGCTTCATTGGCAATTTTGTAACATGAAAAAATGATAGCTTGAGCACACGTTTTATGAATAAATACATTTTTAAAACATATGCGTTAGAATTAAGCCATAAGTAGGTGTTCTTAAGTGTCTCCTGCTCTCATGGTAAGTTTTTCTTGTTGAAATTGCTTTGTGTAAACAGGTTTTCATCAATTTCATCAATTGTTTGGAAGAATCCTGAAAATCTGAGCATCTCATTCTAGAATTTCTTCATGGGAGGGAAGTCTAAAGAATAGGGAAGGGATATATAGAGCCAGAAGTGTGTCATGTATACACTTCATTGGTTAAAGGTTGATGGGTGTCATTAATTGAACATATACTATAGAGATGGAGCTGTCTGTAAAACTAGCAACTTTATGAAATGAGTTTATTTTCAAATATAACATTGTCTAAGCATTACTATCTAAGCAGTGGAGAACAAGGTAAAAATTTGGGCAAAGAAATGCACAAGAGCAACAAAAGAAAGGAGAATTAGGGGAAATAACAATGGGATTATATTTTTGAGCTTTCCTGGCATGTTATAAATGTGAGCTTGTGAGACTGAGGTTAGCTATTGCTAGCCTTCCATCCACAGTTTGGGTGAGCTACCACAAGGAGCAAGCTGGTACCTGGGTGGTGATGAATGCAGCAAATCTTTTCAATTTGGTGGTTAAATGAGAATTTAGCTAAAACAATGTCTTTATATCTACTGCAGAAATAAAGCCCTTTATTACATGAGCGAGGCATCACAATTACTTATTGATCACTGTTCTATGTAAAAGGATATATGGAGAAAGATGACAAACTACAAATTAGCTGAGTGCCATTGAGTGCCTTTCTATTTATCTTCAAATGTTTAAAAATCACTTTGCCATGTATCTTTGCTCTTTTCTCTGGATCAAATACAATAAAACCTTTAAATATAACCTGACTCTTTTCTCAAGAGTCAAACCCCTCTTAAGAGTGTGTATAAAACCTCTGATTGATATTTGTGAGTTTCATAACTTGATTTCAAGTTTGCCAAAAGGCTTTTTCCTATCCCTTCAGAAACCTTCAATGGTGTTTGTATAACTTATCAGAGAGCAGGACTTAAGTGGCTTCTTAGCACTCCAAATACCCCACTCTCCATGCCTTTATGTCTCTTTAGATGTGGAAGAGATTGACTCTTTGCTCTGTGGCTTGGCAGAAACCATAGATAGAGTAATTGTGTCCATATCATATCATATATTCATAAATGTGCTCTCGGGGTGAATCTTCAGGATTGATCTCTGATGACTCTGCATGGCTTAATTTTTCCATGTTAAGAGAGAGGCCTTCTCCTTTCTTTAGATGTTTTGCTACTTGTTTACCTGCTTCACTGCTTCTTTGGTTTCTTTGGCAAGCAGCCTGGAATGGTAGAATACTCTGGGAAGACTTACACTTGGATTTAAATCATTACTTAGCACTTGAAGGCTGTGTGTCTTTCAGTCAGTCACTTAACTTCTCTGGGCCTCAGTTTTCTTATCTGAAAAACATACAGAGAAAACCCACTTTATCCCCCACCATTTGGAATGCCCATAACATGTCCTACTCAGTCCACAGAGGGCGGCAACCAAGAATACACAGTGGTGACAATTCTAGGAGGCTATTCCCTTCATAGGCTCACTCCAGGAGTCTCCCTTGAGAGAAGGAGTCCTGCCTGGCCTGGTCTTGTTTCTAACAGCTGTTTATGGCAGAGGAGTGCTGGCTGGAAGGCCATGGGCAAAGTCCCTAGCTCACATAGGGTGGAGTCTTGTCCTGGAAGTAGTGACCTTTTTGGGTAGATGTCCTTAACTCTAGGTTTACAGCCATTTAGGGGCCCCTAGCCTTCAGTTTAAAGCTCTGTCCATTCCCCCATCCTGCTTCTTTCACCAGGTACTAGGCCATCCCATATTGAAAAGGATGACGCGAGGATGTCACTCCTAAAAGGGGAGGTGGCACAGGAATGGGGAGGGCAGCTGAGACTTTCCAGCCGAAGAGCGGAGCTCTACAACCTATGCAGTTATTGCTGCCCCTGATAGTCAGGTCTGGAGACCAGTGGGGAGATAGGTCCTCTGTGCTGGCTGCTGCCACAGAGCTGGAGCAGAGCCCTCTGTAGCTGTTCTTTGAGAGAAGAGGCTCCATCACCCTGGGCCACAGGCTGTGGAAGGACTATCACGCCTGCTAGACCAGAGCTCCACTGCTCCAGCTCCGGTGATCTGCTCTTGCAGTCACATCACAGCCACTTCCTCGGGCAGATGCTGGTCTCAGGTTGGCTGGGTCTGGACTGTTCCTGCTCAAGGGCCCAGAATCACCTGGCCCCCTTCTTCACTGTGACCAGCTCTTCCCTGAAGAGTGAGATTATCTTTGTTTCAAGCAGCTCAAATCAAGAGGATGAGTGGACCTACTTACCCTATCTTTACGTACCTTAGAGATCCTTACAGAATAAGAAGCATCTGATTTGAGGTGATTTTCTGTCTTTACCCATGACAACATTTTTCTTAGTAGGGAAAAAAACACGGCCTAATTAGAAACTCTGCTTCACAGAGATAAAGTGAAAGAACCTAGGAGAAATGCTTGGCATAGTAAGGGTGACCAACTACCCTAGTTTGCCCAGGACTTAGGGGTTTACTGGGATTTGGGACATTTACTGTTCAGACGGGGCAAGTCCTGGGCAAATCAGGACAAACTGTTCACTTTAGTGGCCAACTGTGGCCTGGATGAGTGGGAGATGATATTACCACTGTGATGGGTAGTTGTTACTCTGACATCAACAATTATTTGGTTCCATAACCTATAGCTGCATTAAACATCCCATTCCATCCACATCTATTTTTTTTTTATTTTAATGGAGTCATACCCTTTTCCTTTTAGAACATACGTTTAAAACATATTATACCAAAAATGTGTCATTTAAAGAGAGAATGGTTTCTTCACAAAATAATATTGTCTTAAATTAGAATAATACCTTAATTTTTTTATCCTACTTTATTTATGCTTACTCTAGCTCCACAAAAGAAGGATTAGACCATGCAAACTTTTACTAGAAATGAAAAGGTACAGAAATGTAAATTAATGCTTGTAGAGTATTCATTTAATCTTTATAGTCACACTATGTAGCAGGCATTATTTTTAATATTTTATAAATATGGAAATTGAGGTTCAGAGAAGTTAAATAATGTACCCAAGGTCACAAAGCAGGATTTGGAGGTAGGATTCGAATGCAGGTGTCTGACTCTAAAGTTGTGTTCTCCTCTTCCATCCATATTCTCATTTTACAGAGGATTGCAACTAAAGCCTTGCACCTGGATTCCAGCTGAATCCTTCACCGTAGAGCTATGATTTGGGGCAATTTAACTTCTCTAAACTTCAATTTCTTTACTTATAAAATGGTGATCATAATACTGACATGGTGAGGATACAGTTTAGAGGGCTGTATGCTCCCAGAAGATGTACTTTTTGTGGTCTTTCGTCAGCTCATTCCAGATGTCCAAACTCTTCTCTGTACTCTTAAGAAGGGTACCTCATGAATAATTCAAAAGACTCCTGCTGTTTTCTTTGGTCCTCTCCTAGCATATGGTGTGGTTGGGGGAGAGAGAGGCATCCCTTAAACTGGGTGGGCACCTTGCATCGTTAAAACCTCTTTCTTCATGTCCTTTGCTTTCTGCATCATTTGGCAGGAGCAGGTCCCAGGAAGGCAGACTTCAGGCCCATGCAAATCTCCAGGGACCTGTGGAACTACCTTGTCTGAACGTTGCAGATGTTGTCTGCTTTCCCTACTAGATGAAAACTCCAAATAATATCACTATGAATTCTGTTATAAACATCCAAGTTTTCCAGGTCTAAGACTACTCCAGATATATACCTAGTGAAAGACTCTCACTATTTCCTAAAGTTTTTGAAAATTCTAAATAATAATTTCAGCTCATAGTAAACATTTCTCTTCTGTGACTTATTTGGGTAACTTTCATTGAGAATTACAAAAGCAAAAAAAAAAAAAAAAGCAGAGTTTTTCTTATGATGGATTACAATAAACCTGAGTCAATTATCTATGGAAATTTCTCTGAATTATTGGTATTAGGTCAAATGAGAAATCACATTTTTGTTAAAAACTCCTTATTTGGCAATTATTTTGCATTTGACTTACTTTAAACTAAATTATCTTTAAACAGAGACTTTCTGTTTCTTACATGAAATGAAATTCCATTTAAAATACACATAAAGTACTGAAATTACTTTGAAGATAAAGTGCTTTTAGATCACTAGGGCCTAACAAGTGCTGGCCACTATTCTAGGCAGTGGGGAGAAGGTTACTCGAAGGTGAATGCCACGCAGTCTCTGCCCTCATACACCTCACAGTCAAGTGAGGGCCATGAATCTGACTGGAGGGACTAGAACACATCAGACTTTTGGCGTGTTTTCGCAGACCTATAAAATGCATTGCATTTGAAACAAATGCCATTTATTAAGTTCATCACAAGTGCTTACTATTTCACAGGCAAATTACAATTCAAGCTATGGACTGATAGCCCTGATATTCTGCAATTTATATTCATTTCTCATACTAATTGAAAACATTTCTAACCTTAGCTATCTGACAACTATAAAGTAATGGCTTTGTTACCTGGCTCTTAAACTAATTTTGTAGGTAGCTGGCATAAAAGGAGCCTCTTTGATTAAAAATATAGAA
>JAQZBX010005345.1:33813-47740 GCA_029593785.1 Cabassous unicinctus
CAACTTTGTTCTTTGCCTTTCCTTTTATATTCAATTTCCCACCCACCAGGGGGTGGGGCTTAATGCCTTACTGACTGACATGGCCCAGTCAACGCCCTAATCATAATTCAATCATGCCCAGATTAACAGATCAGATTACAGACATGATCCAATTATATTTTTGGAATTCATAATTACATCAAATTCCCCAATGGTTACACTGGGTAAAATGGTAACTCTATGTTTAATTTTTTGAAGAACTACTAAATAGTTTTCCAAAGTGGCTGTGCCATTTTACATTCCCACCAGCAATGTATGAGGGTTTCAGTATCTCCACATCCTCACTAACACTTGTTATTGTCTTTTTTATCCTAGCCATTCTAGTGGGTGAGAAGTGGTATCTCATTGTGGTATTGATTTGCATTTCTCTAATTACTAATGATGTTGAGAATTATTTCATTTGCTTTTTGTTATTTGTGTGTATTTATTGGAGAAATGTACATTCAGATCTTTTGCTTTTATAGCCATTTTTGACTAATATTTCCAACTCTGATTATCTGGACAGTTGTGTTGAGAATAGGATGTAGGAAGACAAGGATAGGAGAAAGAAGACTAGTCAGAGATCACTGAAATAACTCAAGTGAGAACTTGTGGTGAGTTCGATCAGCTTGTTAGCAGAGAACATAGTGATAAGTGGATTGATTCTGGATATATTTTAAAAGTAGAACCTATAGGAATTCCTGAAAGACTGGATGGGAAGTTGGAGGGTGGTGGTTAATACAAAGAGAGGATTTTTACCTGAGTGACTAGAAGAATGGGATTGCCATCATTTGAGATGGGCGAGGCTGCAGATGGAACAAGCTTGGGGATAAAGATCAGTTCTTTTTTCGACATGTTAAGTTGGGGATGTCTATTAGAAGATATCCCAAGTCTGGCCTAAGTATGGAGTTCATTAGACAGATACAGGCTAGAGATATAGATAGGGAGGTCATCTGCATAAAGATCATATATCTATCCATGAGACTGGATGATAAAGTGAAGGGAGTGAGTGTAGATAGAGAAGAGAAGAAGACCAATGTCTGAGTCCTGGAACTCTCTAATATCCAGAGGCTGGAGAGTAGAGCCAGCTAAAGAAGCTATGAAAAACAACCCATGGGGTAGGGTAATATTCTGGAAACCAAGTGAAGAAAATTTATCAAGGAGGAGGTGATGGTCATTTTTGTCAAATGCTGCTGAAAAGTCTAGTAAGATGAGAACTGAAAACTGACTATTGGATTTAGTCATGTGTAGGTCTTTGACATGAGTGGTCTCAGTGGTGTGATGGGCAAAAGCCTAAGAGGCAGTGGAAAGAGGGGAATAAGAGATAGCAAGCAGAGAACTCTTTTAAGTGGTTTTGCTGCAGAGGGGAGCAAGGAAATGTGGGCAGTGGCCGGTGGGGAAAGCAGGGTAAAGAGATGTTCGGTGTCTCCATTTCCCAGACAGCACATCCCATCTTATGGATGAATTCCTAATAACGCACAACTTTTTTTTTTTAGGAAAAAAATCTGACATTTACCAATGGTTTTGGGGAGGTGAAACATCAACACTTAGATGATGCATTCCATGACGTGAATCTGCAGGGTGTTGATGTTGGGCAGGACCTCACCAAAATTTTCTGTCAAAAGTTTTTTCTTATTATATTTTTTACCCCATGTGTTTGGACTATTCTCCACAAATGGAGGGCCCACCATAAACATGTTCAGCTTTCTTTAACTTCATATCTATTGTTCCTTCTACACACTCCTTCTGATTCCAGGCTGTTATGTCTTTCCTCTGCGTTTCATGGGCACGTTCCTTCCTGCCTCTGCCTCTATGTCCATATAAGTGCTGTCTTCTCCCAACTACCATCAAATCCTTCAGGGCCTCACTCACGCCCTATGGCACCTATAAAGCCTTCCTCATGCCCTTGATATTCCTTTCCCCTGAAATCATGTGATACTATACAATTTCCCTCTTAATTCTGCAATGCCATATGTCATTTTTGCTATTTTTTAAAAAATTCTTTATCTTATTCCCAGAATAGGTTATATGAAAACAATAATGGTTAACCTTTATTATGTGCCAGGCTGGGCCAACCTGGTATGTATTGTCTCAATTTACCCACACTATAATCCTGTAAGATTGTTGTTATTTCTACTTTACATATGAGGAAACCAAGGCATAGAGAGGTCAAAGAACTTTGCAAGGTCACAGAGCTAGAAAATGGGGAGCCAGGATGCAATCCAAAGGAGGGCAAGGGCAAGGGACCTCATGGGTATCAGGAATAGGTCCCCTAAGGCACTAAGTTATTCAATACACATGACCTGATTAGTTTCTTAAACATAAAATCCTTTTAGTATTGTTTTACATCAGAGTTTTGTGGCAAGTCTCAAGACCACTTTGGGATTTTGTCATTCTACGATAGACAGCAGTGATGAAACAGGGCACGCAAGACCACAATTCAAGTGTTTTTCATTTTTGAAAAGTCACTTATAGCAATAAATAAATACTTATTGTCATATTCTGAGTAGAAGTCAGCTTTATGCAAACCCATGAGTTGTTATTGTCTTTCATGTGGAAGTTTCACTGCTTTTCTTACAGTCATGTAGTTTGAGTACAAGGAATTAATTTCCTACCTATTTCCAAAAGGCTGGTGATTCAGTGACTGTCTAGGTGAGAAGGGAATCATAAAGTATAATGTGTGGCTCTAGTATATTTCTTGGAACATGCTATTCTGGGGTGAGGGAGAAGAGTAATTTTCATGAAAAAGTGCTGCTACTTCCTAAAGGAAGAAGAAACTTTTAAAAAATTCTTTAATAAACTAAAGCAAGGTAAGTTGCTCCAGTAGTCCTAAGAGCATTTCCAAATACTCACTAATAGCAAACTCTGCCAAGAATTTGTCTTTGGATATTTATTAGCAAACTGAATCTCACACAGAATCAGTTAAATTAATGAATAATTTATGAAATTAAATAGAAGCTTCTCAGTGGTATAGAGAATTCACCATTATTAACTGGAATGAAACTAGGCAAGATCCGCAATTAATCTATTTTTTTTTCCTCTCTTACATTCCATATTTTGGTGAAAAAAAGTTCATTAAAAAGTAGGTTCATACCAGGTTTTATAAAACCAAAGATGATTTCCATGGGTTTTCCAGAGTTAAGTACTGCTAAGACCTCAAATTTCAGGCTTCTATTCCTAGACCCAATAATACCGGTGCTAACTGTGAGCAAGAAGATTCTGGAACAGGAAGAATCAATCTCATAAAGTCCTCAGAAGGCATCAGATTTCCCAGCCATCACAATGGCTATAGCATTGCCATTGGAATGAATATGAATGGGTCCTGGGTAAATCATGATTTTCAACTTATGAGATCCATCAGAAATGACAGAAGAGAGCTTAGGTTGTTTCAGTTAAAAGTCCTTATATGGCAGCATCCTCTTTTTGAAACTGTACCAGGAAAGAACCCCTGGTCCAGTATCTTTATGTTGTCTTTGAAACCTATTACAATCTGGCTTTTACCTCCAAGACAAGACTGTCAGTCAGTAACAATACTACCTAAATGCCAAATCCACTAGTATTTTCTTATTCTTTATTCAATTTGGACTCAAAATCCAATTTCTTACCCCGGCCTGTCAAACAATAAATAATCTGCCACTGCCTTCTTCTCTGACCCAATCTCCTAGCACTCTCCCACTTGTCCACTAACCTTTAGATACTTTGATGTTATTGCTGATTTTCAAACATTTCAAACTCATTTTTTTCTCAGGGGCTTCACCCTCTGTTCCTTTTACTTGGAATGCTGATCTCTAGATTGTCACATGATTGCCTCGGTCATTCATGTCTCAATTCATATATCAACTTCTTGTAGAGGTCTTCTTTGCTTGACAGCCCTTGCTGAATCAGCTTTCATCTTCACTATCGCATATGCTCATTTTGTCTTTTTTGAAGCACTTATCAGTATGTGAAACTATTTTGTTATGTATTTGTAACTTGTTCCTCTCACTGACATGTCAGCTCCTTGAGGGAGGAATTTCATCTGATACAACACTATTGTGCTGCCTTCATTTTCATCCCACCTTATAACCAGTGATCATCAGTTTTAACCTTTGTGACTGACTGAATTTAAACTCTGCCAGTGTAACAGTCTTGAGATCCAGCCACTTTATAGCACCATCAGCTTGGACACTCACTAGTTAACCCATTGTATCATTGAAAAACACAAGTCAAGTCTAATTTCAGTCTAATTTTTGACACTTCCTACGTTTCCAAAACTAACAAACATGTAGAATCTTGATCCTGAGGCACAATGGTCCTTTAATCTGAAATCCAATTAAAGTCAGTGTAGAAGTCAGTTATTATATTGCCTCCTCCCATTCCTCCCTCCTTTTAGGACCTGCCCCCTTCCTTTTCTTGTGGGAATTCAAATGGATGTTGCCATCTTTGTACATGACCTTACCTTCTTGGTCTCAGTGATTGGGTGAGGGGTAGATACGTAACCAAGCTGGACCAATCAAAGTACCCCACTCCCTGGCCACAGTAATTAGTGCTGGGATACTTAAAGTTCTTCAGCATGATTTGTTTTAATTTGCCTTAGGGGAGAAGGCTTGATTTGGCAACAAAGATGAAAGAATGAGTCTAGAGCTGTAGGTGGCCAGGCCCTGGGCTTGTGAAAAAGCCACTTTGGAGAGAATAAAACCACCTCCTCCCCAAGTGTAAGTGGAGATGAGAGGTGGAGAGTCCTGAGAGTACTTGGGTCCCTGGCACCAGTCATCCTGAAGGCCATCCACATCTCTGTAGTGATAATATTTCCAGTTTTTGATACTCAGATATTCTAGTGCTATTTTTAGGTACCCAAGTGCTGGTTTTATTTTTACTGTTAACCCAGTATTAAAAACAAAACAAAACTGAAATTTGAATTATTTTTCTTGCAATATACACAGAGAGTCATATGCTGCCTTAATATTTTGAATTGACTAAAGGTGCATGAATTTTTAGAAAGCATTTTTCTGTACTTCTTTAATCCTCAAGAAGAGGAAGTAAAGGAAAATTGACACAACAAGGCTTCTGTTAGAAAAATTAATTCTACTTTGGTTCATAGTCTTTCTGAACAAAATGGCATATTGAAACTGACACTGGTAATGTTTAGCTTTACATTTTGTACCAAAAAGATGAAGATAAACAAGAAACACTTCCTTTGAATCTAAACTCAACTTTCTATCAATAAAATGTTGTTTCTCTCTCTTTATTAAAATACAATTTTTTACAAAAAATCTCCTCAATCTTGTCAAAAAAGAAATAGGATTTTTGAAAGATAAAATAGCCAGCAGAAAATATTTGGACAAGTGTAGACTTTGAAAAAGGTAGACAACTATGTTCAAAACTGGATTTCACAGTTTAGTCACTATGTTTTATGACTGCACTTTATAAATAATCAAATGCTATTTTTCTTTTTTTTTCCTTTTTTGTTTTCAAATGCTATTTTAATTTCAAATTTTCATGTTTGTCTTTTTCACTTTAAAAATGAAATGTATGTTTAAAATAATATTTTTATTTTATTTTCTAATTTATATAAGAATTATATGTGTAATAGTTGTATTTTACAAATTTATATTTTACTTTATGCTTTTATAATTTTATAATTTTTATATTTGAAATAGATTAGTTTCTCTGATTTATTATTTTATTTTATAAAATCTAAACACCCTGCAATTTAATTTTTGATTCAACAAGTTCCCCCTCTTTTACCTAGAGATAGTTTTTGTCACTTGTGCATATGGATCCCAGCCTACTACAGTTACTATACTCTACCTCTGAGACAAATGAATTGTATGAGAATAAAATTATATATTTTCAGTTAGAATTGCAATAAAAAGTGATTTTGTTAAGAGAAAGTTTACTAGAAAAATATACTAAGGTGTTATGCCCTGCTTTAAGCATTTCTATTCATGGGAGGTTTACTGTTTAAAGCATAAGCTATCTGCTCAGACAAATGACTCCTTAGTCGTATTTATTTGTGTTTTGTTTTAAATCTACTAATGCTTTTCTGTGAAAATTTCCAAGTCATCTTCTTACTTGATAAAATAACTCAACTAGATTTCACTATTAACATAGAAGCCAAACGTGGTAATAATATGACAGTGCTCAAAAGAGATTTTTGAAATCAGATACTAAATGCTTAGTGGAAATGTTCCAAACCCTGAAAAGGATATTTAGAATTGCAAATAATTTATCTTGCCCGTTACACAAGCCATTTGTATTTCAAAACTAGCTGTCAAGCACTGAGGTTGAATACTCAGACATTTTCCCCTAGCAATAGAATCGACCTTGTCCTTCCACTGAAATGTTTAACATGTCTATTTAGGCCATTCCTGCCTGTCCCATAGCACTGTTCTCTTCCTGTCAAAAGTGTGGGGGAATTTTTAAAGTAAGAAGTTGGTCACATTGGATTAAGGTCCACCCAAATCCAGTCTGGCCTCATCTTAACTAATAACATCTCCAAGGACTCTGATTCCAACTACAGTCCCATTCACAGGAGGTGGGGGGAAGGGACTTGAACATGTCTTTTTGGGAGATGCAGTTCAGCCCACAGCAAAGGGATCATCCACACCTGGAGCTGCGTCCCTGTCCTAGAGCAATGTTTTTAAAGTGTGACCCGAGCCCAGCAGTATCAGCATCACCCGAGATCTTGTTAGAAAGTCAATTTCTTTGGGCCCCATAGTAGACCCACTGAATCAGAAACTTTGGGGATGGGGTTCAATAATCTGTGTTGTAACAGGCCTTCCAGTTGATTCTGATGAATGCTAAAGTTGGAAATACACTGTTCCAAGAAGTCCAAGAATTCTATATTTGAAGCTGGCACATGTGTTTGTCAAGGTAGCAGGAGAGAATACATTTTCTTTAATAGCTTGCTAAATTCACTTATAACATCTAAATATGTAGGCATATGGTATATGGACCTTGCACCAGGTTCCACGAACGTTTGGCGTGGGTTTATGCCTCTGCCTCAGTTTTCTCAGGCTGCCAAATAAGGATGCTAGATTAGATCGTTGCTTAAGTTTCCTTTTTGGTATATGACCCTATGGTTGCTATAGAGGTATTTGAGTCTTACCTCATTCCCCGCACAGACTCTCTTAGGATACAGTGATTTTGATGCTTAATCACTGGGGAAATGTTTTTTGTTTTTTGTTTTCTCTCTTGCCCTCTACCCAAGAGGAACTCTTTAACTTTGTCTCTTGATAAAATATGGAGAAAGATGTTACATATTTGAGTCAAAGGAATGCAAATTGTCAACAAAATTTGAGCAGCTAGTATGTTCCAGATGCTTTTTTATAGCATGGTTTATATTATATACATAGTTTTAAAAATTGAAAAATGCAGACATATTCTTGATGAGTAGGAAAGGAAACACCCAATATCAATCAAAATTTTAAATGTTGATTTGGTGATTTTATTTCTAGGAAGTTATTCTAAGGCCACACTTGCACATGTAAAAAAAAAAAAATTTAAGAATGTCAACTGCACCTTTTTTTGTTATAGCAAAAAATTGGAAACAATCTATTGCACATCAATAGTGGATTAATTAAGTAAATGTATGTGCACCCAATTATGGAACACTATGCAGCTATCAAAAGGATGTGGTGTGCACCATTAATGAAGGAGGACTTTGTAGTGTACACAGTTTTAGGAGTTGTACCCTGGCATCAGGCCAGAGGGATTCAAATACCAGTTCTGCCATCTGCTAGCTCTGTGATCGTGGGCAAATTATGTATTCTCTCTTTGCTTAAATTTTTTCGTTCCCCAAATGGAGAATGATAATAAAACCTACCTTACAGAATTGTTGTGAGGATTAAATAAGTATTTTAGTGCTTGGCATATAGAAAATATTTTAAAAATGTTAGCTATTACTGTGGAAAGACTTCCAATATATATCATTAAATGAAACATCAGCACCACCACCCACAACAATTACTAAAAAAGGGTGCGTATGTCTGCATGAATTATGGATAAAGCTTGGCAAGGATACTCAAATACCATTTACAGTGGCTGTTTTTGATACATCTGATATGGGAAGAAGACACATTTTTTTCATTTGTATATTTTTACATTATTTTTACTTCTACAAGCATTACCTTTATAATTTTAAAAATTAATCATTAAAGGAAAAAAGTAAGAAAAATTAAAGTCATGCAGATGCTGAGATACTGTAGGATGGCAGACATAGAACCATATGGATTCACTGATTATTTTTCATGGGTCATAGGATGACATTTTTAGTGCTGGAAGATTTATTTTTGTGCATGAGATGCATGCTAGTGTTTAAGAATTTTCATGGAAAACTAATTTTTTTAATGACACTCCCCTCTTCTTGATGATGGATTGCTCAGATTTTCCACTTGATATAGTTAAGACATTCAGGCCAAATGGCATTTTTTCTTGGAAGCCAGTGAATGAACAGAAAACTTGAATAATATGAAAAATAAACTAGACCTAACAGACATCTATAGAACTTTGCACCACAAAACAGAACTGTGTAAGTGTTGTGCTCAGTATCCCAAGGGAAGATCTCTTGTCTGTTCAGGATTTTAAAAAGAAGATGAAGAAAAGCTCAAACTAAAGTCTGCATCAAACTAACATTCTGCTGAGAAATTAAACGCTGCTCCAAGTTTACACCCAATGAGTTTTATTAATCTACCTGACTCTTTCTTCATGCCATGTAGCAGCAAATAACATGAAAAAGTCAACTATAAAAGTTTATTTATCCTCTGTCCTGATGTTCTGTCCAATACTGACAGTGGTATATTGAAGTTTCCAATTATTATTGTAGAGACATCTACTTCTCCCTTCAGTTTTGCCAGTGTGTGCTTCATGTATCTTGGGGCACTCAGGTTAGATGCATAAATATTTAGTATAGTTATTTCTTCTTGGTGAGTTTCCCTTTTTATTAATATGTAATGACCTTCTTCATCCCTAATAACAGTTTTGCATTTGAAATCTATTTTGTCCAATATTAGTATCACTATGCCAGCTCTTTTTGGGTTACTGTTTGCATAGAATATCTTTTTCCAACCTTTCACTTTTAACCTGGTTGTGTCCTTATGTCTGAGGTGGGTCTCTTGTAGACAACATATAGATGGCTCATATTTTTTTATCCATTCAATCAGTCTATGCCTTTTGATTGGGGAGTTCAATCCATTAACATTCAATATATTACTGTAAAGACATTACTTACTTCATCCATTTTGTCCTTTGGCTCTCTGTTGACATATTGTTCTATTGTCTGTCTTCTTACCCTTTAGTTTATCCTCCCTAATAATCTTCATATCTAAACTCTTCTCCAAATCTCTTGCCCTTGTTTTTTCCTTTCAGGCTGCAGCACTCCCTTTAGTATCTCTTGTAATTCTGGTCTTTTGGTAACATATTCTATCAGTTTTGGTTTGTCTGTGAAGACTTTGAACTCATCCTCATTTTTGAAGAACAGTTTTGCCAGATACAGAATTCTGGTCTGGCAGTTTTTCTCTTTCAGTACCTTAAATACATCATACCACTTTCTTCTTGCCTACATGGTTTCTGATAAGAGATCAGCACTTAATCTTATCAGTGTTCCCTTGTATGTGATGCTTTGCTTTTCTCTTTATCTCTGATATTTGTCATTCTGAATAGCAGGTATCTCAAGATAGATCTATTTGGATTTTTTTTCTGTTTGGGTGCATTGTCCTTCTTGGATATTGATGTTTATGTCTTTCATAAGGGCTGGGAAGTTTTTGTTCATTATTTCCTCAAATATTCTTTCTGCCCTTTTCCATTCTCTTCTCCTTCTGGGACACCGATAAAGTGAATGTTTGTGCATTTTGCATTGTCTTTCAATTCCATTCTCTTCTCTTTCTGTTCTCTTCTTTTCCAGTACAGATATTCTGTCTTCAAAATCACTAATTTTGTATTCAAGCAATTCAAATCTGCTCTTATATGCCTCCAATGTATTTTTTTTTCCTTTTACCAGGAGGTCCCAGGGATCGAACCCAGGTCCCTCCATATGGGAGATGGACACCCAACCATTTGAGCCACATCCACCCCCTCCAATGTATTTTTAATCTCATCCATTGTGTCTTTCATTCCCATAAAGTCTGTTACTTTTCTTTGCAGGCTTTCAAATTGTTCTTTATGCTCACCCAGTGCCTTCTTAATATCCTTTATTTCTATAGTCATATTTTCTTTAAATTCTTTGAAGTGATTTAGGAGAGTTGTGTGTTTATCACTGATTAATTGTCTTAAATCCTGTATCTCTTCAGTATATTTGATTAGTCCCTTTGTCTGGGCAATCTGTTCCTGTTTCCTGGTATGGCATGTAATTTTTTTGCTGATGTCTAGGCATCTGAATTGATGAATTTACTCTGATGGCTAATTTCTCTCTCTTGCCTACAGTTTTTCTGTTTTTTTTTTTTTTTTCCCACAGCTCTTCTTTACTATTTGCTTCAAATTATTCTAAGTCTTTAAAATTTCCTGGCTTAAGTTATCAAAATTGGGCCAGAGACTCATAATGGGGCACAGATTTTCTCCCAGGGGTAGGATAAAGAGTACAAAGAACAGCTTTTGTCCATGCAGTTTCCATATTGGCCAGCAGATGGCGCTCATCAATACACTTTTCCAAATAGGTGTTTCAGTCTGGGCTTTCTGTGTTTCGGTGTTGAATCTCCAAAGCGGAGATTCAAAGCAGGCTCTGCTGGCCAAATTCACTGAAGAAAAGCCCCTGACTCCCCTTCACTTTTCCTTTGAAACAGCTGACAGGGAGGAAGATGTGTATTCCGCTCTCAGTTGGATGCAGTGAGCCAGGGGTTTTATCCCAGCTTAATATCTTGGGGGTGGGGGAGGAAAGCCCTTCCTGGCAGCCATGGGGGCTTGATAATTCACATTTGTCCTTTTGGCTTCTTCGTCTCTCTGTCCCTCACCCTCCTGGGTTTTGTGTAGCACTGTCCTGGTCTGCTGAGCCCCAAAGCAGGTCTCTTGAACAGATTTTGGCTCTTTCTCCATTGTTTTTGTGAGAGCATTGAGCTCTGCCTCTTATTCCATCACCATCTTCCCACAGTCATCTCTTCCCTTATCTTTAAAAATATTTATAGGGCTTGAGGAGGATTTTGTTCCTTTTATATTATGTGATTCCAATAGTTTTAAAATAATTAATAAAAAGGTGAAATGATACTATTTCTTTCAATGCCCCAGGATCTTTTTCTTCCTTTCCTCCCACTCCTCCTTTTTTTTGTTGTTACAAAAAAAAAGTCATCCTATTATCAAAAAAGAAAGTCACTAAGCATGCAGACTTGTAGCTACTACAATGTGAATATTCCCAGTTTCATTTGGAACCTCAGTAATGCTTGCCGGTCTTCTAAGTTTTCTTTGGGTGCCTTTCCAAATACTTCCATCAGAGAACAATTCAAAATACTTGTAACTTTCCTCAGTGCCATGCACCCTGCCACCCCCCAATTTTCATCTGGGGAGCTCACCTTCTACTTGAAAAGAAAAGTAGAGGCTATCTGATTTGAAGTCTCTTGGTGTACAGCTCTCCTCCCTGCTCCAACTCCTACCTCCCTGCTTCCTTTTCTCCTACCTTCTTCCAGTTTCAGAAGAGGTCATCCTTCCTCCTATGTAAAGATAATCCCTCTGCCTCTTCAACCCTTGATATCATCAGGGATTATTTTTTATTTAAATTAAAAATCAAAAAGGTTTTCTTCAAAAATCAGTTGCCAAAAAGTAGAGTCAATGATTCCATGAAGAATAGAACATTTTACATAAAAACCTATATAGTTTGAAACCTAAAGTTTTGGAAACATGGTACCCATATTTATTTAAATAATGAATGAGACATACACAGAAAGTATTGGTGCAGGTTGAGTGAGAATATAAGTAAAGAGCGACAATAAGGTTATCTAACACCTGTGTCTATTTTCTAAAGTCCTTCTTAAATTTTAGCACATAAATATTTTGTAATATATTGAAAAAATTCCATTTCCAATATTTTATACTGTCTAAATAAATAATAAATGACCATTTGTAGCAGTTTGGTATTATTTATGAATTCTAAAAATAGATATTGGATTGTGTTTGTAAACTGTTCTTTTCCTCTGGGTGTATTTGAATGTGTTAAATTCAGAGGTTTCACTTTTACTTGATTAAATTATGATTAGGGCTTTAATTGGGCCACATCAGTAGGATGTTGAGTCCCTGCCCCCTTGGTGGGCAGGGACTCATGGAGAAAACTACATGGCAGAAGAGTTAGTTGGAGTTTTTTGAGCTGGAGCCCTGGGAAATAAAGACTCAGGAAAAGAACACAGAGGAATAGAGATGGCTTCATGACATGGCAGAGGCCCCAGGAGGAAAGAGAGGCTGATAGTCTACAGCTGATCTTGTGGAGAGAACAGATCACCTGAGCATAGACAGGAATGAGCCCTGGGAGAGAGATGAGACTTATCCCAGCCTACAGCTGATATTGGAAGAAGCTGGAACCAGGGATCCTTAAGAGGAAGAGGAATCCTGAACCCTTACAGATGTTGGTAGCCATCTTGCTCAAACATGTGGCAACAGACTTTGTTGAGGGAAGTAACTTATGCTTTATTGCCCCAAATAAATACCTTTTTATAAAAGCCAACAGATTTCTGGTATTTTGCATCAACACCCATTTGGCTGACTAATACAGAATTTGGTACCAGAGAGTGGGGGAGTGCTTTTGCAATTACCAAAATTCTGGAATGGTTTTATAAATGGGTAGGGGGTATTTTTTGGAGGAATTGTGAAATGCTTGATATAAAAGACCTATAGTGCTTTGAAGAGACTGCTGATACGAATATGGACACTAAAGAGACTTTTTATGATGCCTTAAAAGTAAGTGATGAAACTCTTACTGGAAACTGAAGGAAAGTGATCCTTGTTTTAAAGTTGCAGAGAAATTATCAAGATTAACTCCTGATGTTTAATGGAAGACAGAATTTGAAAATGGCGAGCCTGGGCATTTAGCTGAAGAACTTTCTAAAGTAAACTCAGAAAATGTGGCTTGGCTTCTCCTCACAGCTTATTGCAAAATGCTATATGAAAGAGATAAGCTGAGAACTGAACTATTGGGCACAAAGAAACCAGAAACTGATTCCGGAAATTCCAAGCCTCTAGAAATCAAGCCCCCAGATGATAGTGCCCCATTTGAGGACTTAACTAAACTTGGAACTTGAAAATCAGGATTGAAGATGCAGTTATCTAGGAAAGACTTGTGGAAAGTCTTACTGTCTGGTGGCTTGGACCCCTGCTTCCTGCATGCTAAACCAACAATCTTTTTGAGAGAGCTATGTGAACAAAATCACTGTCAGCCAGGAATAAAAGGGACATGGAAGGGAGAGATTGAAGGGGAAACAACTTTAAGAGGAAAATCATGGAATCTGAGATCTAGAACTAAGACATCTCCTCAGGCCAAGAGAGGAACCCCACCCATGTGTACAGAGAAGGTGAGTATGCCCCCACAGTTGAAGACGGTGGATATTTCCACCCACCATTCAGGGAGAGTTTTGCTGCCCCAGGGTACAGAAAGGGTGGAGCACATTCCCCAAGGATTAGGGAGATTAAGGTCACCACCCCATAGGTCTGAGAGGGGCAGGCTTATCCCCCATGGATTAGGGAAGGCCAGGTTGCCAACTCATTGCTCTGAGAGGTGGGGCCTGTATGCCAAAGGTTAGGGAGGATGTTGTCGTCACTGTACTAAGGGGGTTAAGACTTTGCCCCAGAGGTCAGGGAAGGTGTGGTCCTCACCCCAAAGTACTTGAAGGGTGAGGTCTAGAACTTGGTTGCCACCCAGATGCTTGATGAGGGTGCAACCAAGAAAATGGCCATTGGGAAAGCCTGTGGAAAGGGTGGATCCTCATGAGGCCCCAGGGAGAAGAAGCCATCATCTTGA
>JAQZBX010005346.1:0-56750 GCA_029593785.1 Cabassous unicinctus
TCCCTGATGATATCTTGTGAATAGTTGACTCCCTCGTTGTCAATTAATGGTCCTTACCAATTCCTTTTCTCTCCTGGGTGGGAAGAGACGTTCACAAGCCATAGGAGAAATTTTGAGTTTGGGAGCTGTTTATTCTGAGTTCCAGGTTTTTTTGTGTGTGCATCTGTGAATTCTTCGCTCTTTGTAAGATTGATTTGATTTGATTTGAAGTATTTCTAAAAAATTACAGTATGGCATATGAACACACACACACACACACACACACACATATATATATATACATGGATACATGCATCACAATCCCAGTGCACTGTACAATGACACAGAGATATCCAAAAAATCAAGAATGATTTTCTTGAAACCAAACCTGGTTCTCCCTAACCATTCAGGAAACATTCATGAAGTTATAAAAAATGATTTCCTCTAAATTATTGATTAAAATTTGTGATTATTAAAAAATGTAGATTTCACTGAGAAGCATTTGGTTCCCTTCAATTATTTTTCTCCAATTTGTGTAGTTTCATTTTATTTCTATAACTATGTAGAAGAAAATTGTTTCCAAAAATTTATATGAAAAAGGCATTCCACACAAATTCATACCACTGAAGCCTTTTTATTTTAAAGAATTTGCTATTTAAAGGAATAGAAAGTTTCATTTTCAATTAGCATTGACAGGTTGTGGAAAATTTTTTCTAAGTAAACATTAGTAGATGATAATAGACATTTACCGATTTTTTTAAAATTGTATTTTACAGAGTAATTTAATTTTTTTCTTTTTTAAGTCCAAAAAAATTTCTATATGAGAGAGTATCATCCTAATTTGAGTTATATCTGGTTTTCACATAAAAACGGTCCCATTCTTGTTACTGAAATATCACATTATTCAACTGAATCTGTAAACTAATATAACATTTATGCACTCAATCTGCATATACATAAAACTTTCCTCCAGCTTCACATGACACTGTTATGGAATATTTCTTATATCATAAGAAACTATCATGACATTATTTCCCCCTATTCACAGACCATACCATATGTTCAAAACTATTTTTCAAGACCTGCCTTCAAGATGTCTGGACAGTTGTTTATATGCGGTATGTCTCTTTTAAAGACTTTTTTTGTTTTAAACTTTTCCACAGAGTCCTGAGATTTGAGAATTAGAGTGCAGTTTATTCGTCAAGGATAACTTTCTTCTCTTTCTTTTCTATTTTTAGCAGTGCCTATTCTCCTGAAGCTGTCTTTTCCAAAGATCCCATCCTCCATGCCCCCTAGTCCCAAGTAATTAATCTGCAGCACTAAAATTGGATGAATCTGGTGTGTCATGAGTTTTGATAATGTTGGCCCCACATTGAGATGACAATAGTTTATCATTCTATTCTCATTTCTTGCTCTCCCCTTGGATTTTATTGCTCTGAGTGTCTCTGGTCAAATATACGATGGATTTCCTTTTGATATTTTTGTGTTTGGGCATTTGTGCCAAGGGGATATGGGCAATTTAAGAAGAGAAATTTTTTTCTCAGAAAGAATGAATGCCTTAATGGAAATTGCATGATAAAAAAAATTATTTCATGCCTAGAAGATATTATGCCCAAATGTAACTCATGAAATAAATTAGTTAGAATTTTTTCTTTTAATTTCCATTACATTAAACTAATTATTTTCCTTTATAAGTGTTTGTGCCATACTATCTCTTTCATATCACTGATTACATTAAATCTAACCAAATTTCACTTCTTTTTAAAATTTACATTTTCTGTCCAACCTATCCATTTCAGTGTATAATTTTATATTAAAGACATTTGCAGCACTTTTAGAAAAGCCATTCTTTGTTCCAATTCTCCACATTATATGTTACATGACCATATATCAATAAAAGGAATACATAATCAAAATTTTTTTTTCAAGGACTCCCAGGAGAACATCTCTACATGGCAGTGTAAACAAAGGGTTTGAGAAGTGAATAATTTCTTCTTGTTTATCTGGATTTTCTTTCTTTATTATAATTATTATAGAAATATTGAAATGGTTTAATAATGATTGAACATAGCAAAGAACGTCTCTGTGAATATACCAATCACCAGGGAATGAACACATTACATAAATAGGATAGTGGTTTAATATTTATCAATGAAACTGATTTGTTTTAAAATATTGTTGATATGAGAAAAAACACACAAAATGGGGCATCATTCATACTTATTAGTCGAATTTGAAAGATGGTTTTGCCAATTTTTTAAAAATGACTTACAATTCAATTTCCTCCTTAAGATGTGTGCATAGGTTCCCTGTAAGGAGTTATGGCCCTTTATATTGTAACATGGTGTATTTTACTCTTCAATACAAGTTTGTTTATGTTCATGTATAAAAGACATCCTTTGCTAAAAAATTCATGAAGTGAAAGACGGTGGTGTGAGTTCAAAAGGAAATTTTGCAATTACCTATTTCTCTAAATTGGTCCTTGTTTTGTTTTTCTTCATTGTTGGATTCTATACTCACATGTGAATAGAACAGACGTTTTTACATTCTCCTTGAAGGATTAGGTACTTACTTTTACGAACCATTCCTCTGCTCCATATATCTTGTGAACAGTTGACTCCTTCTTTTTCAACTAATGGTCTTTACAAATCCCTTTTCTCTCCTGTGTGGGAAGAGACTTTCACAAGCCAAAGGAGAAATTTTGAGTTTGGGAGCTGTTTATTCTGAGTTCCAGCGTTTTATGTATGTATCGGTGGATTCTGCATTCTTTTTAAAAATGAATTAGATTTTATTTCAATTCTTACAAAATAATTACAATATGGAATAAGAACACTTTTATATATATATAGGCACATGCATGAGAAACCCAGTGCCCTGGAGAATGACACAAAGATATCAGAATATCAGGAACGGTGTTCTTGAAACAATACATTGAGCCTCCTAACGATTCAGTAAACATTCAGGAAGTCATTTAAAATGTGTTAATCTGAATTATCAATTTAAATTTTTGATTATTAAAAAATGGAGGAATCACTGAGAAGCATTTGGTTTCCTCCTATTATTTTTCTCCAATTTGTGTAATTTAATATTATTTCATTAACTATTAGGAAGAAAATGGTCAATTCCCAAAGAAGAATTTTTTACTCAAAATGAATGAATGCTTTAATGGAAATTGCATGGTAAAAAAAAAATTATTTCATGCCTTGAGAGATTAATATGTCTGAATGTTCTACCTATAATATAGTTAGAATTTTGTTTATATTTATTTCCATTATATCTGACTAATTATTTTCCTTTTTAAGTGTTTGTGCCACACTATCTGTTTCATATCATTGATTATATTAAATCCAACCAAATTTTATGCCCTTTAAAAATTTACATTTTCTTTCCATCATATCCATTTCAGTGAATAATTTTATATTGAAGACATTTGCAACACGTTTTAGAAGGCCATTCATTGCTTCCTTTCTCGACATGAAGTGGTATGTGATCATATATCAATAGAATGTGAAGTTAACCCAAAAATTTTTTTCAATGTCTCCCAGAAAACAACTATATATGGCAGTGTCAACAAAGGGTTGGAGAGGTGAATAATTTATTCTTTGTTCATCTGGGTTTTCTTTGTGTATTTTAATTATTTTAAAAATACCAAATGGGTTTAATATTGAAGAGAGGAAAGCACGACTCTGAATATTCCAATCACCAATGAATGCACACATTGGGTAAATAGGACATTAGTTTAATTATTATCATTGAAACACTTTTGTTTTAAAAACTAATGTTGATGTCAGAAAATGCAAAAATAAAGTGCAGCATCATTTATAATTATTGTGCATGATTGAAAGAAGATCTAGCCAAGTTTTTAAAAATGATTCATGATTCAACTTCCTCCTTGAGATGTGTGCAAAGGTCCTGTGTAAGGAGTTAGGCCCCTTTATATTTTAAAGTCATGTGTTTTCCTCTACCCTGCAAGTCTTTGTATATTTATGTATTAATGATATCCATTGCTAAAATATTGAAGATGGGAAAAAGGATGGTGTGAATAAAACAGGAAATTTTGGAATTACCAATTTCTCGGAAAGTTCCTTTTTTGTTTTTCTTCATTTTTGGATTCTATATTCACATGTGCATAGAATGGAGGGCTGTACATTCTGCTTGATGGACTAGGTCATTCTTTTTATGAACCATTCCTCTCCCCCATGATATCTTGTGAATAGTTTGCTCCCTCATTGTCTACTAATGTACCTTACTAGCTACTTTTCTCTCCTAGGTGGGTAGAGACTTCCACAAGTCATAGGAGAAATTTTGAGTGCGGGCGCTGTTTATTCTGAATTCCAGCATTTTGGTTGTGTATCTGCAGATTCTGCTTTCTTTGTAAGAATGACTTTGATTTTATTTCCAATTCTTTCTAAAACATTAACATATGGCATAATAACACTTGTATATATATGGATAGCTGCATCACAATGTGACTACACTGGAGAATGACATAATGATATCCAGAAATTCAGGAAAGCCTTTCTTGAAACAAACAAGGAGCCTCCTAACCATTCAGTAAAGAATCATGAAGTCCTGTTAAATGATATCTTATGAATTATCAATTTAAATTTTGATTATTAAAAAATGGAGACGTCATTGTGAAGAATTTGGTTTCCTCATTATTTTTCTCAATGTTAGGGTACTTTAAAATTATTTCATCAACAATAAGGAAGAAAATCAGTTCCAAAAATTTTTTTTGAAAAAGGCATTCCAAAAAATCTCATATCACTGAAGTCTCTTAATTATAAAGAATTTACTCTTTAAAAGGGCTAAAAACTTTCATTTCCAATTAGCATTAATACAGTGTGTGGAAAAACTCTTTCTCTCTAAGAAAATTTTTATTAGTAAGCATTAGCAGATATGTAACCATTCTTTTAAACTTGTATTTTACCGAGTACTTTAAAGTTTTTCTTTTTTAAAGACACCAATATTGGATATGAGTGACTATCATCCTAACCTGAATTAAGTCTAGTTTTCACCTCAAAATTCCCCATTCTTTTTTCTGTAGATATACATTTTTAACAGAATCTGTAACCTAACAAAACATTTATGCACTCGATCATCATAATTATAAAACTTTCTTTGAGCATCACATGACATCATGGTGCAATATTACTTACATCATGATAAAATATCATGACATTATTCTCCCCTCACCACAGACCATAACATATGTTCAAAACTATTTTCCAAGCCCTGCCTTCAACATGTCTGGAGTGTTGTGTGTATGTTATGTTGTGTGTTGTGTGTATGTGCTGTGTATGTGCTTTAAAGCATAAAGACTCTTATGCTTTAATTTTATCACATATTCATGAATTGGTTAGTGTGTTTTTTTTTTCTTTTAATCCTAACTTTGAAAATTAGGGTGCAATTTCTTTTTTCCAGGATTCCATTATTCTCTTTCTTTTCTATTTTTAGCACTCCCTACACTCCTGATGCTTCCTTTTCCAAAGATTCCATCCTCTATGACCCTGATTTACAAATAATTTTTCTGCAGCTCTAAAATGGATGCATCTGTTGTCTGCTGAGTTTTGATAGTGTTGGCCCTTCATTTAGATGACAATAGTTTCTCATTCTATTCTCATTTCTTCCTCTGCCCTTGGATTTCATTGCTCTGAGTATCTCTCATTCAAAATATGACGGTTATCCTTGTGATCTTGTTATTTATGGGAATTTGCCCCATTGGGCTATATGCAATTCACAAAGAGGAATTTTTTACACAGAACCAATCAATGCCTTAATGGAAATTGCATGGTAAAAAAAAAATTATTTCATGCCTTGAGAGATTATTATGTATGAATGTTCTACCTATAATAAAATAATTAGAATTTTGTTGTAATTTCATTCCATTATATCAGATGAAATATTTTCCTTAATAAGTGTTTGTGCCATATTATGTCTATTTTATTGTTGACTATATTAAATAAATCCAAATTTCACTCCCTTTTAAAATTTACATTTTCTGTCAAATATATCTATTTGAGTATATAATTTTATATTAAAGATGTTTGCAACATGTTGAAGAAGTTGATTTATTGCTACCATTCTCCACATGATATGGTATGAGATCATATATCAATGGAATGGATAGATAACTAAAAAATTTTTTTCAAGGACAACCAGAAAAACACCAATAAATGGCAGTGTCAAGAAAGGGATTGAGAGGTGAATAATGTCTTCTAAATTCAATTGGATTTTTTGTCTTTATTATAATAACTATAGATATATTGAAGGGGTTCAATATTGAAGAGAGGAATGCACGCCTCTGTGAATATACCAATCATCACACCATGGAATGTACACATTGGGTAAATTAGATATTAGTTTCACATTTATCATTGAATAATATTTTGTTCAAAAAATATTCGGGATGTCAGAAAATGTAAACAAAAAGTGCAGCATCATACTTATTATGCATGTTTAAAAGACAGTCTGGCCAAGTTTTAAAAAATGACTCTCATTTCAATTCCTCCTTGAGATGTGTGCATAGGTCCCTGTAAGGAGTTATGCCCCTTTATATTGTAAGGTCGTGTGATTTCTTCTTCAGTACATGTTTGTGTATGTTCACATATGAATGATATCCATCGCTAAAAAATTGATGAAGTGAAACTGGGCGGTGTGGCCGAAACAGGAAATTTTGGCTTTACCTATTACTCTAAAGGGGTTGTTTTTTGTTTTTCTTCATTGTTGGTTTCTATAATGATGTGTGCATAGGTTGGAGGGCTGTACATTCTCCTTGTTGGACTACATCCTTAATTTTGTGAACAATTTCTCTCCCCCATGATACGTTGTTAATAGTTGACTCCCTGTTTGTCAAATACTGGTCCTTACCAATCCTTTTTCTCTCCACTGTGGGAAGAGACTTTCACAAGCATCAGGAGAAATTTGGAGTTTGGGAGCTCTTTATTCTGAATTCCAGCAGTTTTTTTGTGTGTGTATATGGGGTTCTGCTTTGTTTGTAAGAATGTCTTTGGTTTTACTTCAGTTCTTTCTAAAAAATTACACTATGGCAAAAAACATTTATATATATATATATAGGTGGATACTGGCATCAAAATCCCCATGCACTGGAGAATGATACAAAGATATCCAGAAAATCAGGAATGATTTTTTGAAACAAAACCTGGATCCTCCTAACCATTCAGGAAATGAACATGAAGTCATGTAAAGTGATTTCCTCTGAATTATCAATTTAAATTTGTGGTTATTAAAAATGTAGGAACCACTGAGGGACATTTGGTTTCCTCCTATTAATTGTCTCTAATTTGTGTAGTTTAATATTATTGCATCAACTATTAGGAAGAAAATCAGTTCCAAAAATTTGTGTGAAAAAGGAATTCCACAAAAACCCATATCACTGAAGCTTCTTAATTTTAAAGTATTTACTATATAAAAGGGATAAAAAGTTTCATTTTCAATTAGCATTGACAGGATGTGGAAAAATTCTTTCACTCTAAGTGAAGATTTATTAGTAGATGATAATAGATATTTAACATTTCTTTTAAAATTGTATTTTAACGAGTACTGTAAAATTAATTTTGTTTTTTAAATACAACAAATTTGCATATGAAACAGCATCATCCTGATCTGAGTTATAACTAATCTTCACCTCCAATCTGGCACATTCTTGTTGCTGTAAAAACATTTTTAACAGAATCCCTAAACTAACATAACATTTATGTGTTCGCTCTGCATACTCATAGAACTTTCCTCCAGCATCACACAACACCGTTGTTGAATATTTCTTACATCATGATAGAATATCATGGCATTATTTCCCCCTACCCACACACCATACCTTATGTTCAAATCTATTTTTCAAGCCCTACCTTCAACATGTCTGGAAATTGTGTGTATTTGGTTTGTCTGCTTTAAAGACTCTTTTGTTTTAAAAATTTCCACATTCTCCTGGGTTGGCTTGTTGATTTTTTTTTCCTTTTCATTGTTATTTGGGAATTAGAATGCAGTTTCTTTTCTCCAGGATTCCTTTCTTCTCATTCTTTTCTATTTTTAGCAGTGCCTTTTCTCCTGAGGCTGTCTTTTCTAAAGCCCATCATCTATGCCCGCAAGTCCCAAGTAATTAATCTGCAGCACTAAAATTGGATGAATCTGGTGTTTGGTGAGTTTTGATAATATTGGCCCTATATTGCGATTATGGTAGTTTATCTTTCTATTCTCATTTCTGGCTCTCCCCTTGGATTTCATTGCTCTGAGTGTCTCTGGTTAGAAATACAATGCATTTCCTTGTGATATTGTTGTGTGTAGGCATTTGTGCCAAGGGTATCTGGGCAATTCCAGAAGAGAAGTTTTTTTCTCAGAAATAATGAAATGCCTTAATGGAAATTGCATGATAAAAAAATATATTTCATGCCTAGAAGTTATAATGCTCGAATATAACTCATGAAATAAAATACTTAGAATTTTTTCTTTTAATTTCCATTACATCAAACTAATTATTTTCCTTTATAAGTGTTTGTGCCATACTATCTCTTTCATATCATTGACTATATTAAATCTAACCAAGTTTCACTCCTTTTAAAAATTTCCATTTTTTGTCAAACATATCCATTTCTGTGTATAATTTTATATGAAAGACATTTGCAACATGTTTAAAAAGGCCATTCATTGTACCGGTTCTCCACATTATGTGTTACATGATAATATATCAATAGAATGTATACATAATAAAAAAAAAAGCATTCAAAGTCTCCCAGGAGAACATCACTACATGGCAGTGTCACCTAAGGGTTTGAGACATGAGTAATTTCTTCTTCCTTGTTCATCAGGGTTTTCTTTCTTTTTTATAATTATTATAGAAATATTAAAAGGGTTTAATTATGATTGAAGAGAGCAAAGCATGCCTTTGTGATTATACCAGTCACCAGGGAATGTGCACACTACATAAATAGGATATTAGTTTAATATTTATCATTGAAACAGATTTGTTTTAAAAATATTGTTCATATCAGCAAAAGCACAAAAAAGTGCGGCATCATTCATACTTAGTCAAATTTGAAAGACGGTTTCTCCAAGTTTTAAAAAATGACTCACAATTCAAGTTCCTCCTTGAGATGTGTGCATAGGTTCCCTGTAAGGAATGACGGCCCATTATATTGAAAGGTTGTGTGTTTTCCTCTTTACTACAAGTTGGTTTATGTTCATGTATGAATGATATCCATCGCTAAAAATTGATGAGGGGAAACAGCTTGTCGTCAGTCAAAGAAGAAATTTTGGAAGTACCTATTTATCTAAAGTGGTCTGTTTATTGATTTTCTTCTTTGTTTTATTCTATAAACACGTGGGCATAGAATGATGGCTGTACATTCCCCTTGATGGAGTAAGTCTTTATTTTTATGAACCATTCCTCTCACCCATGATATCTTCTGATAGATGGGACCCTCTTTGTCCATTAGTGGACCTTTCCAGTGATTTTTGTCTCTTGTGTGGGAAGAGTCTTTCAAAAGTCTTTGGAGAAATTTTGAGTTTGGGATCTGTTTATTCTGAGTTCCAGCATTTCGTTTTTGTATCTGTGGATTCTGCTTTCTTTGTAAGAATGAGTTTGATTTTATTTCCAATTGTTTCTAAAAAATTAAAATATGGCATAAGAACACTTATATATATATCTGGATACCTACGTCACAATCTCACTGCACTGGAGAACAAAAATAGATCCCCAGAAAATCAGGAAAGGCTTTCTTGAAACAAAACCTGGGGCGTACTAACCATTCAGTAAACAATCATGAAGTCATGTAAAACGATTTGCTCTGAATTAACGATTTAAATTCGTGATTCTTAAAAAATGGAGGAATCACAGAGAAGAATTTGATTTCCTCTGATTATTTTTCTCCAAGTTAGAGTACTTGAATATTATTTTATCAACAATTAGGAAGAAAATTGGTTCCAAATATTTACTTCAAAATGTCATTCCACACAATCTCATATCACTGAATCCTCTTAAATGTAAAGAATTTATTATTTATAAGGAGTTAAAAGTTTCATTTCAAATTAGCATTGACACGCTGTGTGGAAAAATTCTTTCTATGTAAAGTTTACTAGTAGATGATAAAAGATATTTAACCATTCTTATAAAATTGTATTTTACTGAGTTCTTTAAAATTTTTCTTTTTTAAACACACCAAATTTGGCTATAAGAGAATCTCATCCTAATCTGAGTTATATCTAGTTTTCACCTCCAAACTGCCCAATTCTTGTTTCTGTATATACACATTTTTAAACAGAATCTGTAAACTAACAAAATATTTATGCAATTGATCATTATACTCATAAAACTTTTTTAGAGCATCACATGATTCTGTAGTGGAATATTGCTTATATCATGATAAAATATCATGATATTATTCCCCCTAGCCACAGACCATACCATATGTTCAAAACAATTTTCCAAGCCCTGCCTTCAACATGTCTGTAAAGTTGTGTGTATGTGGTGCATCTGTTTTAAAGACTTTTGTGTTTTAATTTTTCCTCATAGTCCTGAGTACACTAATGCATTTTTTTTCTGTTTAATTCTAATTTTGAGAATTAGGGTACAATATCTTTTCTTCAGGATTTCGTTATTCTCTTTCTTTTCTATTTTTAGCAGTACCTACTATCCTGGTTCTGCCCTTTCCAACATCCCATCTTCCATGGCCCCAAGGTCCAAATATTTATTCTGCATTACTAAAATGGATCTATCTGGTCTCTGGTGATGTTTGATAATATTGGCCATCCATTGAGATGATAATAGTTTCTATTCTATTCTCATTTCTTGCTCTGACTTTTGATTCCATTGCTCTGAGTATCTCTCATTGGAAATGTGATGATTTTCTTAGTGATATTGTATGTGTGGGAATTTGTGCCAATGTGGTATGAGCAATTTCCAAAGAGGAATTTTTACTCAGAAAGAATGAATGCCTAAATGGAAAAATCATGGTAAAATAAACATTTCATGCCTTGAGAGATTATCATTTCTTAATGTTCTCTTTATAATATAATACTTAGAATTTATTTTAATTTCTTTCCATTATACTGGAGGAATTATTTTCCTTCATAAGTATTTCTGCCATACTATTTCATACTTGTCACTGACTATATTAAATTTAACCCAATTTCAATTCCTTTTAAAATTTACATTTTCTGTCAAACATATCATTTTCAGAATATAATTTTATATTAAAGAAGGTTGCAACACGTTTCAAAAGGCCATTCATTGCTACCTTTCTCCACATGATGTGGTTTGTGATCACATATAAATGGAATGGATAAACAAATTTTTTTTTACAAGGACACCCAGAAAAACACATATATATGTCAGTGTCAACAATGGGTTTTTGAGGTGAATAATTTCTTTTTGTTCATCTGGAATTTCTTTCTTTATTATAATTATATTAGAATTATTGAATGGGTTTAATATTGAAGAGAGTAATGCACACTTCTGTGATTATACCCAACACTACTTATGGAGTGTACACATTGTGTAAATATGATATTGGTTTAATATTTATCATTGAAATAGACTTGTTTAAAAAATATTCATGTTGCCAGAAAATGTAAACAAAAGGTGCGGCATCAATCATGCTCATTAGGCATGTTTGACAGACGGTCTGCCCAAGTTTTAAAAAGTGAGTCACAATTCAAGTTCATCCTTGAGATGTGTGCATAGGTCCCCTGTAAGGAGTTATGCTCTTTATATTGTAAGGTCATATGTTTTCCTCATCACTACAAGTTTGTGTATGTTCATGTATGAATGCTATCTAACACTAAAAAACTGTTGAAGGGAATGAGGGTGCGGTGAATCAAACAGGAAATTGTGGAATTGCCTATATCTCTAAATTGGTCCTTTTTTTGTTTTTCTTCATTGCTGGATTCTATAATTATGTGTGCATACAATGGAGGGATGTACAGTCGGCTTCTTGGTTTAGGTCCCTATTTTTATGAATCATCCCTCTCCCCCATGATATCTTGTGAATAGTTGAATCCCTCTTTGTCAACTAATGGTTGTATCCAATCCCATTGCTCTCCTGGGTGGGAAAAGTCTTTTACAAACCATATGAGAAATTTTGAGTTTGGGAGCTGTGCATTCTGAGTTCCAGCGTTTCATTTGTGTATATGCAGATTCTGTTTTCTTTGTAAGAATGAATTTGATTTTATTTAAATTCTTTCTAAAAAATTACTATTTGGTATAATAACACTTCTATATATATGGATATTTGCATCACAATCCTAGTTCCCTGGAGTATGACACAAAGATATCCAGAAAATCCAGTTTGGTTTTTTTGAAACAAAACCTCCCATCTCCTAACCATTCAGTAAACAATCATGAAGTCATGTAAAATGAGTTCCTCTGAATTATCTATTTAAATCTGTGATTAATAAAAGTGGAGGAATCACTGAGAAGCATTTGGTTTCTTCCTTTGATTTTTCTCCAATTTGGGTAGTTTAATATTATTTCATTAACTATTAGGAAGAAAATCGGTTCCAAAAATTCAGGTGATAAAAGCATTCCACAGAAACTCTTATCACTGAAGCCTCTTAATTTTAAAGAATTTATAATTTAAAAGGGCTAGAAAGTTTTATTTTCAATTAGCATTGACAGGGTCTGGAAAAATTGTTTCTCCCTAAGCAAAGATTTATTAGTAGACAATAATAGATATTTAACCTTTTTTTTCTAATTGTATTTTGCTGAGTAATTTAAAATCAACTTTGTTTTTTAAATACAACAAATTTGCATATGAGAGAATATCATCCTAAACTGAGTTATATCTGATTTTCACCTCCAAACTGCCACATTCTTGTTTCTGTAAAAATATATTTTTTAACAGAATCTGTAAATTAATGTAACATTTATGCACTAAACCTGCATACATATAGCATTTTCATCCAGCAACACATGACACCATGGTGGACTATTTCATACATAAGGATAAAATATCATACATTATTTCCCCTCAGCCACAGAACATGCCATATGTTCAATACAATTTCTCAAGCCTGGCCTTCAACATTTCTGGAAAGTTGCGTGTATTTGGAGTGTCTTTTTTAAAGGCTCTTGTGTTTTAGATTTTTCCACATAGGACTGTGTTTGTAGTGGATTTTTTTCCTTTTTCATTCTATTTTTGAGAATTAGAGTGTAGTTTCTTTTCTCCAGGGTTCCTTTCAACACTTTCTTTTCAATTTTTACCAGTGCCTTTGCTCCTGAGTCTCTCTTTTCCAAAGATCCCATCCTCCCAGTCCCCGAGGTCCAAATAATTAGCGTGCAGCACTAAATTTTGATCTATCTGTTGTCTGGTGACTTTTGATAATGTTGGCCCTCCTTTGAGATGACAATAGTTACTTATTTCTAATTTCTTGCTCTGTCCATGGATTCCATTTCTCTGAGTGTCTCTAGTAGGAAATACAATGGTTTTCCTAGTGGTCTTGCTATGTGTGTGAATTTGTGCCAATAGGATATGGGTAATTCACAAAGATGTACTTTATACTAAGAAAGAATGAAAGCCTTAATGGAAATTGTATCGTAAAAAAAAAATTATATCATGCCTTGAGTGTTTATTATGTCTGAATTTTTTATGTATAAAGAGTAATTATAATATTGTTTCAATTTATTTCCATTATATCAGAAGTATTATTTTCCTTTAAAAGTATGTGTGCCATACTATCTCTTTCTTTTAATTGACTATATCAAATCTAACCAAATTTCACTGTTTTAAAATTTACATTTTATATCAAACATATCCATTTCACTACATAATTTTATATTAAAGACGTTTACAACCCGTTTAAAAAGGCCAGTCATTGCTACCTTTCTCCACCTGATGTGCTTTGTGAACATATATCATTGAAATGGATAGATAACTAAAATTTTTTTTTCAAGGACACCCAGAAAAACAACTATATATGGCACTGTCTACAAAGGGTTTGAGGGGAGAAAATTTTCTTCCTTTTTCTTCTGGATTTTCTTTCTTTATTATAATTATTTTGTAATTTTTCAAGTCCTTCCTTCAACATGTCTGGAAATTTGTGTTTTCGTTGTGTCTGTTTTAAAGACTCTTGTGTTTTAAAATTTTCCACATATTCCTGAGTTGGAGAGTGGATTTTTTCCCTTTCCATTCTAATTTTGGGAATTAGAGTGCAGTTTCTTTGATCTAGGATTCTTACCTTCTCTTTTTTGTGATTTTTAGCATTGCCTTTTCTTCTGAGGCTGTCTTTTCCAAAGATACCATTCTCCATGCCCCTGAGTTCCAAATAATTAGTCTGCCACACTAAATTTTGATGTATCTGGTGTCTGATGAATTTTGATAATGTTGGCCCATGTTTGAGATGACACTACTTTCTCATTGTATTCTCCTTTCTTTCTCTGCCCTTGGACTCCATTGTTCTGAGTGTCTCTGTTTGGAAATATGATGGTTTTCCTAGTGATCTCATTATGTGAGGGATTTTGTGCAAATGGAATCTGGGCAATTCCCCAAGAGGAATTTTTTTCTCAGAAAGACTGAATGTCTTAATTGAAATTTCTTGATTAAAAAAAAATATTTCATGCCTAGAAGTTATTATGTGTAATGCTATTCCTGGAATAAAATATTGGAATATTGCTTATATTAATTTCCATTATATCAAACTAATTATTTTCCTTTATGAGTGTTTGTGCCATACTATCTCTTTCATAACATTGATTTTATTAAATCTAACCAAATTTCACTTCCTTTAAAAAATTCCTTTTTCTATCAAACATAACCATTTCAGTGTATACTTTTATATTAAAGACATTTGCAACAGATTTAAGAAGGCCATACATTGCTCCCTTTCTCCACATCATGTGGTTGGTGATCATATATCAATTGAATGAATAGATAACCGAAAAATTTTTTTTCAAAGACTTCCAGCAAAACATCTCTATATGGCTCTATCAACAAAGGTTTTGAGAGGTGAATAATTTCTTATTTCTTCATGTGGATTTTGTTTATTTATTATAATTTTTATAGAAATATTGAAAGGGTTTAATATTGATTGAAGAGAGCAATGCTGTGCTTTATGAATATACCAATCATCAGGAAATGTACACATTTGCAAAATAGGATATTGGTTTAATATTTATCATTGAAACAGATTTGTTTTAAAAAATATTGCTTGTGGCAGAAAAAGCACATAGAAGTGTGGCATCATTCACACTTATCAGTCATTTATGAAAGAAGGTCTGGGCAAGTATTAAAAAATGATTCTCAATTCAATTTCCTTCTTGAGATGTGTGCATAAGTGCACTGTAAGCAGTTATGCACTTTCTTTTGTAAGCTCGTGTGTTTTTCTCTTCAATACAAATTTTTGTATGTTCATGTATGAATGATATCTGTCGCTAAAAAATTAATGAAGTTAAAGAGAGCGGTGTGAATCAAACAGGAAATTTTGTAATTACCGATTTCTCAAAAGTGGTCCTTTTTTTGTTTTTCTTCCTTGTTGAATTCTATAATCACATGTGCACAAAATGGATGGCAGGGAAATGGCAAGATGGCCTCAGCTTAGGAGGGCAACAGCAGAAAGCTCCAGAACTCAGCGGATAGTAGGTGGGGTCCTGCACGGAGGTCTGTGCTGTGGGTGGATGGAGTGAGAAGCTTGGGACATCTGTCTGGGGAGATCAATGGCGTGGACTGAACCATAGAGATTCATGAGTTTTAAGCCTGCTTGTGATGGTTAACACAGTTGGCAGACCCCCACGATTATGGGGGAAAAAAAAGCTGGTTGGAAGCACAAATCCCATCTGGTAACTGGGTGACCCGGCCCTGTGGGAGGTGGCATTTTCTGACAGTGGAGCCTGGTAAGAGAGCTTTATTTTCTGGGGATTTGGCTCCCTGAAGCCCCCTGCAACTTAGACAAACAAAACAGCTGCAGTGAATCGGCATGCAGAAGAGGGGAGGGTTTAATCTGCAGAGGGAACTGACTTGACTAGCTGCCCAGGGATAAGCCCGGAGCCCTGTGGAGCTGGGGAGAGGGACAAAGTCCAAGAGAGGGAGAGTTCTGACCAAAAGCAGAGAGGGAATATTTTAGCTGTCAGTCTTGCTTCCTGGACCCCCTCATAACTTTGGGGAGCAGATAAGGCAACTAGAAACAGTGCCAGGCTGAGGGGAGAGGAAAATCTGCAGGGTAAATCTCACTTACCTGCAGCCTGGTGTTGCAGGGGCTCTCATCCAGAAGGGTGGAGTCTGCTGTTTTTAGTGTTCTACACTGACAAACAACAGACTTTTGCATCCCTGGGGTATCCAGAAATTGGGAAGTGTTTGATTAGTTTCCACGAGCCCAGTTAAGGTCCCCTCCATGAGGGGTGTGGTCTAGAGAAGGACTTATTTTTGGTCATGTAATACTCCAAAATAAATAAATAAATAAATAAAATGGTCACTTTAATAAATGAAAAATAAATTGTTTTTAATTTAGTTTAATAGTCAAAAGCTCCTTCAGGACCTGCATATAAAAATCCTGTGGGGAAATTGTTTAATAAACACAAGCAGGCTGAGAGGATCCACAGGACCCTGGGAATATTGATCCCGCTTAGCTGTGTTTGACTGCTTGCAAGTGTGGTTGTTTGCTTTTTCTCTGTTTGTTTGTTGTCTCTTGCTTTTCTTTCCTCTTTCCTCCCCCCTTTCTTCTTTCTTTCATTTTTTTGAAATTATGTGTTCCTAGCTTCTCTCTTCCTTGCTGTGTTTTTTCTTCTGTAATTTACCATTCTCTCTATATATTGATTGTGTATTCCAAACTACCTCTTAACACTCCCTCATCTTTCTGCCTTCTTGATTCTGTTGTGGCTATTAAATACCACAATATTTCCATATGCCCACAACTCACAGGTGTCAATTTCTTTTCCTTCTATTTTTTTTTTAATTAATATTAACTTTTTCCTTTTAGCCCTTTCTTAACTGTTTCTCTCCCTCCTCATAATTCTAGCCTTCTAAATCATTATATATATATTCCTCTATTTGGTTTCCCAGTCCATTTTACGTACTCAACTTTCTTTCCTATTACTCTACACTGCCTACATGAGTTAAATATTCACTTCATTAAGTCTTATGTGGCCCCTCTTCTAACTTTTATCAATTACTACTATAATCATTCTTCCTGTCTCACATCTTTTGATTCTTCCGGCCTTAATCTTTTGCCTTCAATGGAACTTAGAAAGAAGCAAGGAAATAAAATGAGAAGAAAAAGTATCAAAGAGAAAACTATACACACACACAGATCCACCAGCTAAATAAAACTCTAGAGCAGAGAGAGAAGTTAATCAACTGAATAAATCCATCAAGATAAAATGATGACTAGAGGGCAACAAAAAAATTACAAACCACACAGAGAAACAGGAAAACATGGACCAATCCAATGAACAAACTAAAAAACAGCAAGTGAAGCAGAACATTGAACAGCTAATCAAAGTTTTCCAAACAAATATCATGGACCAACTTAAAGAAACGAAGGACAAGATTAAGAATATAAAGAAGGCACTAGGAGAACATAATGAAAAAATTGTTAAGACTCCCAAAAAGATAATGGATATGATAGTGACCAATGGCAGAATCCAAGAAATCAGAAATATACTGGATTCATACAGCAGCAGATTTGAACAGGCAGAAGAAAGAATTAGTGATGTGGAAGACAATACTTCTGAAATCAAACAGATAGTAGAAAAAAATAGACAAAAAGATAGAAAAAAATCCAGCAGGGACACAGAGAAATAACCGACAACACAAAATGCTTAAACATAGGCATTATGGGCATCCCAGAAGGAGAAGAGATGTGAAAGGGAACAGAAGTTTTGACAGAAGTAATGGCTGAAAACTTTCCAACCCTATTGAGAGAGATGGATGTGCAGATCCAGGAAGCAAAGCGCACCCCAAACAGTATAAATCCCAACAGACCAATTCCAAGACATATTCTTGTCAAAATGTCCAATGCTCAAGACAAAGAGAAATTACTCAAGGCAGCAAGAGAAAAAGAACCATCACATACAAGGGAAGGACAATAAGATTAAGTACTGATTTCTCAGCTGAAACCATAGAGACAAGGAGACAGTGGTATGACATAGTCAAAATACTAAAAGAAAAAATCCTCCAGCCACAAATTCTCTACCCAGCAAAACGGGCATTCAAAAATGATGGAGAGTTTAAAATATTCACAGATGAACAGAAATTAAGAGAGTATGTCAATAAGAAACCTTCATTTCAAGAAACCTTAATGTAAGTTCTACAAGTTGAAAGGAAAAAACAAGGGAGAGAGAGTTGGGGGAGAGTTTAAAAGCAACTAAGAAGACAAAAAAACAGAAACAAAACAACATGTGACATACATTAACCCAAAGAAAAATGGCTGACATAAGAAATTCATTGCGAGTAATAACACTGAATTTTAATAGACTCAATTCACCTATCAAGAGACACAGATTGGCAAAATGGATAAGGAAATATGAACGATCTTTATGCTGTCTACAAGAAACCCACCTTCTACCCAGGGATTCAAGGAAGCTTAAATTGAATGGCTGGAAAACCATTTTACAAGCTAACAATAACCAAAAATGGGCAGGACTTGCTATTCTAATATCAGACAAAATAGACTTTAAATACAAAACTATAGTAAGAGAAAAAGATGGACACTATATATTAGTAAAAGGGGTAATCTCTCAAGAAGAGAGAGCAATCAGAAACATATATGCACCTAATTGGGGTGCCCCAAAATACATGAAGCAAACCTTGGAAAAACAAAGTGGAGAAATAAATTTTTTTTGTTTTTCTTCATTGTTTTTTTGTTTTTCTTCATTGCTGGATTCTATAATCATGTGTACATAGATAGGAGAGCTGTACATTCGGTTTGATGAACTAAGTCTTTATTTTTATAAACCATTCTTCTCTGCCATGATAGGTTGTGACTAGTTGACTCCCTCTTTTTCAACTAAGGATCCTTACCAATTCCTTTTCTCTCCTGTGTTGGCAGAGATTTTCACAAGCCATATGATAAATTTTGAGTTTGAGACCTGTTTATTCTGAATTCCAGCATTTTTGTGTATCTGTGGATTCTGCTTTTTTGTAGGAATGAATTTGATTTTATTTCAATTCTTTCTAAAATATTACAATATGGCATTAGAACTCATATATATATAAGGATACATGCATCAGAATCCCAGTGCACTGGAGAAGGACACAATAATATCCAGATAATTAGGAATGGTTTTCTTGAAACAAAATTGGGAGCCTCCTAACCATTCTGTAAATGATCATCAATTCATATAAAATGATTTCATCTGAGTTATCAAATTAAATTTGTTATTATTAAAAATGGAGGAATCACTGAGAAGAAAATTATTTCCTCTGATAATTTTTCTCCTAGTTAGAGTGGTTTAACATTATTTCATCAACAATTAGGAAGAAAATCGTTCCAAAAATTTATTTGAAAAAGGCATACCATACAAAATCATATCACTGAAGCCTCTTATTTCAAAGAATTTATTATTTAAAAGGGATAAAATTTTTCATTTTCAATTAGCATTGACAGTGTGTGGAAAAATTCTTTCACTCTATGTAAAGATTTATTAGCAGATGATAATAGATATTTAACCATTCTTTTAAAATTTTATTTTACCTAGTACTGTAAAATTAATTTTGTTTTTAGATACTACAAATTTGCATATGAGAGAGTATCACCCTAATCTGAATTGTAACTAGTTTTCACCTGCAAACAGACACATTCCTTTTTCTTGAAAACATATTTTTTAACAGAATCTGTAAACTAGCATAACATTTATTCATGCAGCCTGCATACTCATACCAGTTTCCTTCAGCATCACATGACACCGTGGTGGAATATTTCTTACGTATTGATAAAATATCATGATATTATTTGCCCCTAGCCATAGACCATACCGTATGTTCAAAACTATTTTTCAAGCCCTGCTTTCAACATGTCTGGAAAGTTGTGTGTATGTGGTGTGTCTGTTTTAAAGCCTTTTGTGTTTTTAATTTTTCCACATAGTCCTGAGTTGGCTAGTGATTTTCTGTTTTCCTTTTCATTCTAATTTTGAGAATTGGAGAGCAGTTTCTTTCTCCAGGATTCCTTTCTTCTCTTTCTTTTCTATTTTTAGCAGTGTCTTTTCTCCTAAGGCTGCCTTTAACAAAGATCCTATCCACCATGCCCCCTAGTTCCAAATAATTAATTTGCAGCACTAAAATTTGATGTATCTGGTGTCTGGTGACATTTGAAAATGTTGGCCCTCATTGAGATGACAATAGTTTCTCATTCTATTCTCAATTCTTCCTCTGCCTTTGGATTCCAATTCTCTGAGTGTCTCTCACTGGAAATATGATGGCTTTCCTAGTAATCTTGTTATATGTGGAAATTTGTGCCAATGGTATATGGGCAAGTCCCAAAGAGGAATTTTTCACTGAGAAGGAATGAATGCCTTAGTGGAAATTGCATGGTAAAAAAAAGTTATGTCATGCCTTGAGAGATTATTATGTCTGAAATTTCTACTTATAATATAATAGTATTTCACTTTAATTAATTTCCATTATATCAGATGAATTATTTTCCTTTATGTTTGTGCCATATTATCTCTTTCTTTCCATTGACTATAGTAATCTAAGCAAATTTCACTCCCTTTTAAAATTTACATTTTCTGTCATACTTATGTCCATTTCAGTATATAATTTTATATTAAAGACATTTGCCACACGTTTAAAAAGGCCATTCATTACTACCTTTATCCACATGATGTATCTGTGATCATACATCAATGGAAGGGATAGAACACCAAAAAATTTTTTTTCAAGATCACCCAGAAAAACACATATATATGGCTGTGTCAACAAAGGGTTTTTGGGGTGATTAATATCTAGTTTTTTTCATCTGGATTTTCTTTCTTTTATAATTATTATAGAAAATTGAATGGGTTTAATACTGAACAGAGGAATGCACGCCTCTGTGACTATACCAATAACCAAGAAATATATGCCTTGGGTAAATAGGATATTGGTATAATATTTATCATTAAAACAGTGTTTCAAAAAATATATGTAATGTCAGAAAATATAAACAAAAGATGTGGCATCATTCATACTTCTTAGCATATTTGAAAGATGGTATGGCCAAGTTTTGTAAAATGACTCACAATTACACTTCCTACTTGAGATGTGTACATAGGTCCACAGTAAGGAGTTATGCCCCTTTATATTGTAATGTCCTGTGTTTCCCTTTTCACTACAAGTTTGTATATGTTCATGTATGACTAATATTTGTGGCTAAAATTTGATGAAGGCACAGAGGTTGGTGTGAGTCAAACAGGAATTTTGGAAATACCTACTTCTCTAAAGAGGCCCTTTTTTCATTTTGCTTCATTGTTGGATTCTATAATCAGGTCTGCATAGAATGGAGGGCTGCACATTCTGCTTGAAGGACTAGGTACTTAATTTTATGAACCATTCCTCTCCCACATGATACCTTGTGAATAGTTGACTACCTCTTTTCACCTAATGGTCCTTGTCTATCCCTTTTCTCTCCTGTGTGGGAAGAGACTTTCACAAGCCATAGGAGGAATTTAGAGTTTGGGAGCTGTTTATTCTGAGTTCCAGCATTCTTTTTTTTGTATCAGTGGATTTCACTTTCTTCGTTAGAAGAATGTGATTTTATTTCAATTACTTCTAAAAAATTAAAATATGGCATGAGGACACACATATATATAAAGATACCTGCATCACAATACCACAGCACTGGAGAATGACACACAAAGATATCCAGAACATCAGAAATGGTTTTCTTGAAACAAACCCAGGAGCCTCTTATCCATTCAGTGAACAATCATGAAGTCAGGTAAAATAGTTTCACCTGAATTATCGATTTAAATTTGTTATTATTCAAAAATAGAGCAATCACTGACAAGCATTTGTTTTCCTACTATTATTTTCTCCTATTTGTGAGGTTTAATATTATTGCATTAACTATTAGGAAGAAAATCGGTTCCAAAAATTTATGTGAAAAAGGCATTCCACAAAATCTCTTATCACTGAAGCCCATTAATTTTAAAAAATTACTATTTAAAAGGGCTAAAAAGTTTCATTTTCAATTAGTATTTTAAAAGTGTGGAAAAATTCTTTCACTCTAAGATTTATTTGTAGACAATAATAGATATTGAAAGATTCTTTAAAACTGTATTTTACCGAGTACTGTAAAATTAATTTTGTTTCTTAAATACAACAAATTTGCATATGAGAGAGTATCATGTTAATCTGAGTTATATCTAGTTTTCACCTCCAAACTGCCCCATTCTTGTTTCTGTAAATTCACATTTTTAACAGAATCTGTAAACTAACAAAACATTTATGGACTCGATCACCATACTCGTAAAACTTTCTTTGAGCATCACATGACACCATGGTGGAATATTTCTTTCATCATCATAAGATATCATGACATCATTTCTCCCTCACGACAGACCATACCATATGTTCAAAACCATTTTCCAAGCCTTGCCTTCAACATGTCTCTAAAGTTGCGTGTATTTGGTGTGTCTGTTTTAAAGACTCTTGTGTTTTAAATTTTTCCACATAAGCCTGAGTTGGTAGTGGATTTTTTTCCTTTTCATTGTAATTTTGAGAATTATAGTGCAGTTTCTTTTCTCCAGGTTTCCTTTATTCTCTTTCTTTTTCTATTTTTCACCGTGCCTTTGCTCCTGAGGCTCTCTTTTCCAAAGATCCCAATCTCCCAGCCCCCGAGTTCAAAATAATTAATCTGCAGCACTTAATTTTGATTTATCTGGTGTCTAGTGACTTTTGATAAATTTGTCCCTCCATTGAGATGACACAGTTTCTTATTTATTCTCCTTTCTTTCTCTGCCCTTGCATTCCATTGTTCTGAGTTTCTCTCTTTGGAAATACGATGATTTTCCTAGTGATCTTGCAAAAAATTCCAAAAAGAAATTTTTTTCTCAGAAAGAATGAGTGCCTTAATAAAAATTGAATGATAAAAAATTATTTCATGCCTAGAAGTTATTATGTCTTTATGTTTCCCCTGCAAAAAAATAGTTAGAATTTTGTTCATATTAATTTTCATTATGTCAGGCAAATTATTTTCCTTTATAAGTGTTTGTGCCACACTATCTCTTTCATAGCATCGTTTATATTAAATTAATCAAATTTCATACCCTTTAAAACATTACATTTTCAGTCAAACATATCCATTTCAGGGTATAATTTTATATTAAACATATTTGCAACACATTTAAGAAAGCTATTCATTGCTTCCTTTCTCCACATGATGTGGTATGTGATCAAATATCAATACAATGGGTTGATAACTAAAAAAATTTTTCAGGGACTCCCAGAAAAACATCTCTATATGGCAGTGTCATGAAAGACATGAGAGGTGAATAATTTTTTCTTTCTTCATCTGGATTTTCTTTCTTTTTATAATAATTATAGAACTATTGAAAGGGTTTAATAAAGGTTGAAGAGAGCAATGCACACCTCAGTGAATACACCAATCACCAGGGAATGTACACATTGGATAAATAGCATATTGGTTTAATATTTATCATTGAAACAGATTTGTTTTTAAAAGTATTGTTGATGGCAGAAGTAGCAAACACAAAAGAGGAAACATTCATATTTATTAGTAGTGTTTGAAAGACGATGTGGCCAAGTTTTAAAAAATGATTCACAATTCAGTTTCCTTCTTCAGATGTGTGCATAGGTGCACTGTAAGCAATTATGCCCCATTATTTTGTAAGGTCATGTGTTTCCCTTTTCAATACAACTTTGTTTATGTTCATGTGTGAATGATATTTGTGGCTAAAAAATTAATGAAGGCCCAGAGGGTAGTGAGATTCAAACAGGAAATTTTGGAATTATCTATTTCTATAAAGTGGTCCATTTTTTTGTTTTCCTCATTGTTGCATTCTATATTCACGTGTGCATAGAATGGAGGGCTGCACATTCTGCTTGATGGACTAGGTCCTTATTTTTATCAACCAATCCTTTCCCAGATGATATCTTGACAATAGTTGACTTCCTGTTTGTCAACTGATTGTTCTAATCAATCCCTTTTCCCTCATGTGTGGGAAGAGACTTTCACAAGCCATAGGAGAAATTTTGAGTTTCGGAGCTGTTTATTCTGAGTTCCAGCATTTTGTTTGTGTATCTGTGGATTATGCTTTCTTTGTAAGAAAGATTTTGATTTTATTTTCAATTTTTTTCTAAAAATTTTCAATATGGTATAAGAACAATCCTATATATAGAGAGAGATACCTACATCACAATCGCACTACACTGGAGAATGACACAAAGATATCCAGAGTATCATGAAATGCTTTCTTGAAACAAAACCTGGAGCCACCTAACCATTCACTAAACAATCATGAAGTCATGTAAAATGATTTCCTCTGAATTATATCTTGACAATATTTCACTTGTGATTATAAAAAAATGGAGGAATTACTGAGAAGCATTTGGTTTTCTCTGATTATTTTTTTCCAAGTTATGTAGTTTAACATTATTTCATAAACAATTAGAAAGAAAATAATTTCCAAAAAGTATTTGAAAAATGCATTCCACACAAACTCATAAGAATGAATCCTCTTAGATTTAAAGAATTTACTTTTTAAAAGGGCTAAAATGTTTCATTACTAATTAGCAATGACACGGTGTTTGGAAAAATTCTTTCTCTCAAATTAAAGTTTTATTAGTAGATGATAATAAATATTTAACCAATCTTTTAAAATTGTAATTTACCGAGTACTTTAAATTTCTTTCTTTTATAAAAGCGCCAAATTTGGATATGAGAGACTATAATCCTAATCTTTGTTGTATCTCGTTTTCACATCCAAATGGCCCCAATCTTGTTTCTATAAATACATGCTTTTTAACAGAATCTGCAAAGTAACCAAACATTTATACACTCGATCATCATACTCATAAAAGTTTCTTAGAGAATAGTTTTTACATCATGACAAAATACCATGACATTATTTCCCCCTAGCCACAGTCAATACCATACGTTCAACATTATTTTTCTAGCCCTGCCTTCAAAATGTCTGGAAAGTTGTGTGTATTTGGTGTGTCTGTTTAAAATACTTTTGTCTTTTAAATTTTTCCAAATAGTCTTGAGTTACCTAGTGGATTTCTTTTCCTTTTCATTCTTATTTTGTGAATTAGAGTGCAGGTTCTTTTCTCCAGGATTCCTTTCTTCTCATTCTTTTCTATTTTAGCAGTGCCTTTTCTCCTGAGGATGTCTTTCCCAAAGATCACATGCACCACGACCCCGAGTGCCAAATAATTACTCTGCAGCACTAAAATTTTTTGTATCTGGTGTCTGCTGAATTTTGATAATGTTGGCCCTTCATTGAGATGACAATATTTTATAATTCTATTCTCATTTCATGATCTGCCCTAGGATTCCATTGCTGTGAGTGTCTCTGGTTGGAAATACCATGGTTTTCCAAGTGATCTTGTTATTTGTGGGAATTTGTGCCAATGAGGTATGGGCAATTCCAAGAGAGGAAGTTTTTTTCTCATAAGTATTAATGCCTTAATGGAAATTACATAATAAAAAATTATTTCATGCCTAGAAGTTATTATGCCTGAATGATACTCCTGGAATAAAATAATTTGAATTATGTTTATATTAATTTTCATTATATCACACTTATTATTTTCCTTTATAAGTTTTTGAGCCATACTATCTCTTTCATAACTTTGATTATTTTAAATCTAACCAAATTTCACTCCCTTGAAAAATTTATATTTAATCTAAAACATACCTATTTCAATGTATAATTTTATATTAAAGATATTAGCAACATGTTTAAGAAGGCCTATCATTGTTACCTTTCTCCAAATGATGTGGTATGTGAACATATATCAACAGAATGCATAGATAACCGAAAAAAATTTTTTTCAAGGACTCCCAGAAAAACACCTATATATGGCAGTGTCAACATAGTGTTTGGGAGGAGAATAATTTCTTCTTTTTCCATCTGAATTTTCTTTCTTTATTATAATTATTATAGAAACATTGAAAGGGTTTAACAAAGATTGAGAAGAGCAATGGCTGCCACTGTGAATATACCAATCACCAGGGAATGTACACATTGAATAAAAGGTTATTGGTTTAATAATTAACATCGAAACAGATTTGTTTTAAAAATACTGTTGATGTCAGAAAAAACACACAATTGTGCAGCATCATTCATACTTATAAAAAGTGTTTGAAAGGCATTCTGGCCAAGTTTTAAAATAAGATTCACAATTCAATTTCCTCCTTGAGATGTGTGCATAGGCACACTGTAAGTAGTTATACCCCTTTATGTTGTAAGGTCATGTGTTTTGGTCTTCACTACAAGTTTTTATATGTCCATGCATGAATGATATACATCACTATAAAATTGAGGAAGGGGAAGATGTTGGTGTCAGTTAAACAGGAAATTTTGGAATTTCCTATTTCTCTAAAGTGGTTCATTCTTTGTTTCTCTTCATTGTTGGAATCTATAATCACATCTACATAGAATGGAGAGCTGTACATTCTCCCTAATGTTCTAGGGTTTTATGAACCAGGCCTCTCCCCATGATATCTTCTTAATAGTAGACTGCCTTTTTGTCAACTAATGGTCCTTACCAATGCCTATTCTCTCCTGTGTGAGAAGAGAATTTCAAAAGATATAGTAGAAATTTTGAGCTAGGGGGCTGTTTATTTTGAGTTACAGCATTTTTTTGTGTGGATTTTTGGATTCTGCTTTCTTTGTAAGAATGCATTTGATTTACTTTGAATTCTTTCTAAAAAATTGCAATATGATATAAGAAGATTTATATATATGTGGATACCTACATCACAATCTCACTGCACTGGAGAAAAACAAAAGATATCCAGAAAATCATGAAAGGTTTCCTTGAAACAAAATCTGAAGCCTATTAACCATTCAGTAAGCAATCATGATGTCATGTAAAATGATTTCCTCAGAATTATCGATTTAAATTTTTGATTAGTAAAAAATGGAGAAATCATTGAGAAGCATTTGGTTTCCTCCTATTAATTTTCCTCCGATTTGTGTAGTTAATATTATTTCATTAACTATTGGTTAGAAAATTATTTCCAAAAATTTATGAGAAAAAGGCATTTCACATAAACTCATAACACTGAAGGCTCTTTATTTCAAAGAATTTAATATTTAAAAGTGCTAAAAAGTTTAATTTTCAAATAGCATTGCTAGGGTGTGGAAAAATTCTTTCTCTCTAAATAAAGATATATTAGTAGATGATAATAGATATTTAACCATTCTTTTAAAATTTTATTTTTCTGAGTACTGTAAAATTAATTTTGTTTTTTAAATACAACAAATTTGTATGAGAGAATATTATCCTATTCTGAGTTATAACTAGTTTTCACCTCAAAACTGCCACATTCTTGTTTCTTGAAAAACATATTTTTAATACAATCTGTAAATTAACATAAAATTTATGCACACAATCTGCATACTCATAGCACTTTCCTTTAGCGTCACACGACACCGTGGTGGAATATTTCTTACATCATGATAAAATATCATGACATTATTTCCCCATAGCCAGAGACCATACCTTATGTTCAAAAATGTTTTCCAAGCCCTGCCTTCAACATTTTCTGAAAGTTGTGTGTATGTGGTGTGTCTCTTTTAAAGACTCTTGTGTTTTAATTTTTCCACATCGTCCTGAGTTGGCTAGTGCATTTTGCTTTTCCTTTTCATTCTAATTTTGAGAATTAGAGAGCAGTTTCTTTTCTTCATGATTTCTTTCTTCTTTTTCTTTTTTATTTTAGCACTCTCTTTTCTCCTGAGGCTGTCTTTTCCAAAGGTCCCATCCTGCTTCACCTGAGTTTCTGTTAAGTAGCCTAAACTTCTAAAATTTGATGTATCTGGTGTCTGGTGACTTTTGATAATCTGGCTCTCCATTGAGATGAAATAGTTTCTCATTCTATTCTCATTTCTTGCCTGCCCTTGGATTCCATTGCTCTGAGTGTCTCTGTTTGGAAATATTATGGTTTTCCTATTGATTTTGTTATATTTATGAATATTTGCCAATGGGATATTTACAATGCCCCAAAAGGAATTTTTTCTCATAAAAAATGCATGCCTTAACAAAAATTGCATGATAAAAAATTGTTTCATACCTAGAAGTTATTATGCCCAAATATTACTCCTGGAATAAAATAATTATAATTTTGCTTATATTAATTTCCAATGTTATAGATTAATAATTTTCCTTTATAGTTGTTTGTGTCATAGTATCACTTTCATATCATTGATTATATTAAATTTAACCAAATTTCACTGCTTTTAAAAATTTACATTTCCTGTCAAACATATTCATTTCAATGTATAATTTTATATTAAAGACATATGCAACACGTTTAAGAAGACTGTTCTTTTCTCCCTTTCTCTACATGATGTGGTATGTGATCATATATCAATAGAAAATAGAGATAACCAAAAATTTTTTTCAAGGATTCCCAGTAAATATCTTTACATGGTAGTGACAACATAGGGCTTGAGAAGTGAAAAATTTCTTCATTGTTTATCTGGATTTTCTATCTTTATTATAATTTTGAAATATTATAATATTGAGTGGAATAGAAATATTGAGTGGGATTAGTATTGAATGGATGAATGAACACCTCTGTGAATATACCAATCACCATGGAATGTACACATGGGGTAAATAGGATAATGATTTAAAATTTATCATTGAAAAAGATTAGTTTCAAAAAAATATTCATGATATCAGAAAATGAAAACAAATGGTGTGGCATCATACATACTTATTAGGCATGTTTGAAAGATGGTATGGCTGTTTTTAAAAATGGCTCCCAATTCAAGTTCCCCCTTGAGTTGTGCTCACAGGTCCCCTGTAAGTAGTTATGCCCCTTAATATTCTAACCTCATGTGATTTGCTCTTCACTACAAGTTTGTGTTTTTTCACATATGAATGATATCCATCGCTAAAAAATTGATGAAGGGAAAGAGTGTGAGGAGATTCAAACAGGAAATTTTGTAATTACCTATTTTTTTAAAGTTGTCCTTTTTTTGTTTTTTCTTCATTGTTGGATTCTATAATCACCTGTGCATAGAATGGAGGGCTGTACATTCTACTTGATGGATGGGGTTCTTATTTTTTTAACCATTTCTCTCCCCCATGATATCTTTTGAATAGTAAGATCTCTCTTTGTCAATTACAGGTCCTTACCAATCCCTTCTCTCACCTGTATGGGAAGAGAGTTTCACAAGCCATAGGAGAAATTTTGAGTTTGTGAGTTGTTTATTCTGAGTTCCAGCGTTTTGTTTGTGTATCTGTGGTATCTGCTTTCTTTATAAAATGAGTTTGATTTTATTTCCAATTCTTTCTAAAAAATTACATTATGGCATAAGAACACTTAAATATATACGGAAACCTACATAAGAATCCCACTATACTGGATAATGATGCAATGATATCCAGAAATTCAGGAAAGCCTTTCTTGAAACAAACGTGGAGCCTCAAAACTATTCAGTAAACAATCATGAAGTCATGTAAAATTATTTCCTCTGAATTATCTATTTAAAGTTGTTATTATTGAAAAAATGGAGGAATCACTGAGAAGAATTTGTTTTCCTCTGATTATTTTTCTCCAAGTTAGAGTAATTTAACTTTGTTTCATCAACAATAAGGAAGAAAATCGGTTTCAAAAATCTATGTGAAAAAACCATTCCAAACAATCTCATATCACTGAAGACTCTTAATTATCAAGAATTTACTATTTAAAAGGCTAAAAGTTTCATTTCCAATTAACATTGACAGGGTGTGGAAAAATTCCTTCTCTCTAAGTACCCATTCTTTTATTTTTATTTTTTCTTAAAGATTTATTTATTTATTTATTTCCCCCACCCTTGCTGCTTGCGTTTTACTGTGTGCATTCACTGCGTGTTTCTTCCGTGTCTGCTTATCTCCCCCTTGCTGTGAGGTCCTGCAGCATTAGCCTACCGTGCCAAGTGGGCCAGCCTGCTCTCACAAGGAGGCCCCGGGAAGCAAACCTGGGGCCTCCCACATGGTTTATGGGAGCTCCATCGATTGAGCCACACCTGCTTCCTGCTGTGAGATCTTCCTGCATCAGCCTACCGTGCCACACAGGTTGGCCAGCCTGCCTTCACAAGGAGGCCCGGGGAAATGAGCCCAGGGCCTCCCATATGGTAAATGGGAGCTCTATCCATTGAGCCACACCCGTGTCCCATACCCATTCTTTTAAAACTGTATTTTACTGAGTATTGTCAAATTAGCTTTGTTTTTTGAATAAAAAAAATTTGCATATGAAAGAGTATTATTCTAATCTGAGTTATAAGTAGTTTTCACCTCCAAACTACCCCATTTTCATTGCTCTAAATAAACATTTTTAACAGAATCTGTAAATTAACAAAACATTTATGCACTCAATCATCATACTCATAGCACTTTCCTCTAGCATCACAGGACACAGTGGTGGAATATTTCTTACATCATGATAAAATACCAAGACATTATTTATCCATAGGTACAGACCATAACATATGTTCAACACTGTTTTTAAAATCTTTTGAAAGTTGTGCATATTTTGTATGTGAATTTTAAATTTTTCCACATAATCCTGAGTGGCCTGGTGGATTTTTTTCCTTTTCATTCTCATTTTGATAATTAGAGTGCAGTTTCTTTTCTCCAAGATTCCTTTCTTCTCTTTCTTTTCTATTTTTAACAGTGCCTTTTATCATGAGGCTGACTTTTCCAAAGATCCCTTCTTCCATGTCCCTGAGTTCCAAATAATTACTCTGAAGCACTAAAATTTGATGCATCTAGTGTCTGGTGACTTTTGATAATGTTGACCATCCATTGAAATGACAATAGTTTCTCATTTCTTGCTCTGCCTTGGATTCCTTTGGTCTGAGTGTTTCTGGTTAGAACTATCATGGTTTTCCTTGTGATCTTGTTATATGTGGGAATTTGTGCCACTGCAATATGGGCAATTCCCAATGAGGAATTTTTTTCTCAGAAAGAATGAATGCCTTAATGAATATTGAAAGATAAAAAAAAAATTATTTCATGCTGAGACGTTATTTTGCCTGAATGTTACTCCTGGTATAAAATAATTAGAATTTTTTATATTAATTTCCATTATATCATACTACTTATTTTCCTTTATAAATGTTTGTGCCATACTATCTGCTTCATAACATTGATTATATTAAATCTAACCAAGGTTAACTCCCTTTAAAAATTTACATTTTCTGTCAAACATATCCATTTCCGTGTATAATTTTATGTTAAAGAAGTCTGTAACATGTTAATGAGGTCATTCATTGCTGTCTTTCTTCACATGATGTTGTATGTAATCATCGAACAATAGAATGGATATATAACCAAATTTTTTTTCAAGGACTCCCAGAGAAACTTCCCTACATGGCAGTTCAACAAAAGGCTCGAGAGGTGAATAATTGCTTTTTTGTTTCTCTGGATTTCCTTCTTTATGATAATTATTAGATAAATATAGATAGGGTTTAATAATGATTGAGAGAGAAATGCATGCGTCTGTGAATACACCAATCATGAGGAAAATCCACATTGTAAAAAGAGCATTTTGGTTTAATATTTATCAGTGAAACAGATTTGTTTTAAAAAATATTGATGATGTCACAAAAAGCACACAAAATTGCACCATCATTCATAATTATTAGTCATGTTTGAAAGTTTTAAAAAATGATTCACAATTCAATTTCTTCCTGAGATGTGTGCATAGGTGCACTGTAAGGATTTATACCCCTTTATTTTGTAAGTTCATGTATTTTGATCTACACTGCAATTTTTGAATGCTCATTTATGAAAGATATCTGTCGCTTAAAAATTGATGAATGGAAAGTGGGTAGTGTGAGTCAAACAGGAAAATTTTTAATTATCTATTTCTCTTAAGTGGTCCTTTTTTGCTTTTCTTCATTGTTGATAGGAGAAATTTTGAGTTTGGGAGCTGTTTGTTATAAGTTCTAGTGTTTTGTTTCTGTATCTCATAATTTTGCTTTCTTTGTAAGAATGAGTTTGAATTTACATCCAATTCTCTCTTTAAAAATTAAAATATGTCATAAGAACACTTATATATATATATATATGGATACCTATATCACAATCCCACTGCACTGGAAAATGATGCAAAGATATTCAGAAAATCAGGAAAGGCTTTCTTGAAACAAAACCTGGAGCCTCTTAACCATTCAGGAAACAATCATAAAGTCATTTAAATTGATTTTCTCTGAATTATTGATTTAAATTTGTGATTATTAAAAAATAGAAAGTCACTGAAAAGAATTTGGTTTCCTTCAATTATTTTTCTCCAAGTTAGAGGAGTTTAACATTATTTCACCAACAATTAGGAAGAAAATCTGTACCAAAAATTTATGTGAATACAGCATTCCACAAAAACTCATATCACCGAAGTCTCTTAATTTTAAAGAATTTAGTATTTAAAAGGGATGAAAAGGTTCATTTCCAATGAGATTTGACACGGTGTGTTGAAAAATTCTTCCTCTAAGTAACGGTTTCTTTATAGATGATAATAGATATTTAACCACTCTTTTAAAATTGTACTTTACTGTGTATTTAAAAATTATTTCTTTTTTAAATTCACGAAATTTTTATATGAGAGACTATCATCCTAATCTGAGTTATATCAAGTTTTCACCTCCAAACAGCCCTATTCTTGTTTCTGTAAATACACATTTTTAACAGAATCTGTAAACAATCAAAACATTTATGCACTCAATCATCATATTCATAAAATTTCTTTGTGTGTCACTTGACACCGTGGTGGAATATTTCATATATCATGATAAAATATCATGACATTATTCCCCCCTAGCAACAGACCATAACATATGTTCAAAACTATTTTCCAAGCCCTGTCTTCATCAAGTCTGGAAAGGTGTGTGTATGTGGTGTGTGTGTTTTAAAGACTCTTGTGTTTTTAATTTTCCACATTGTCCTGAGTTGGCTAGTGATTTTTTTCCCTTTTAATTCTAATTTTGAGAATTAGGGTGCAATTTCTTTCTCCAGGATTCCATTCTTCTCTTTCTATTTTATTTTAAAAAGTGTCTACTCTCCTGCTGCTGCCTTTTTCAAAGATCTCATCCTACATACACCCGAGTTCCAATTAATTACTCTGCAGCACTAAAAGGGATGTGTTTGGTGTCTGGTACATTTTGATAATGTTGGTCCTCCATTGAGATGACAATAATTTCTCATTCTATTCTCATTTATTCCTCTGCCCTTGGATTCTATTGCTCTGAATATTTCTCATTGGAAATACAATGTTTTTCCTACTGATAATGTTATGTGTGGGAATTTGTTCCAATGGGATATGGGCATTTTTCAAAGAGGAATTTTTTCTCAGAAAGAATGAGTGCCTTAATGGAAATTGCATGGTAAGAGATTATCATGTCTGAATAGTCTATCTATAATATAATAATTAGAATTCTGTTTTAATTTTTTCCATTATATCACATGAATTATTTTTCCTTATAAGTTTTTGTGCCATACTATCTCTTTAGTGAATTTGAGTATATTGAAAATACCCAAATTTCACTTCCTTCAAAAATTAACTTTTTCTGTCAAACTTACATCAACTTCAATATACAATTTTATATTGAAGATGTTTTCAAACCATTTAAAAAGGTCATTCATTGCTACCTTTCACCACTTGATGTGGTATGTGATCATATATCAATGGAATGGATAGATAAACAAAAATTTATTTCAAAGACACCTAGAAAAACACCTATATATGGCAGAGTCAACAAATTGAGAGTTTAATAATTTCTTCTTTGTTCTTTGGGATTTTCTTTCATTATAATAATTATTATAGAAATATTGATATGGCTGTAGTATTGAAGAGAGGAATGCACGCCTCTGTGGGTATACCAATCACCACGGAATGTACACATTGGGTAAATAAAATATTGGTATAATATTTATCATTGAGAGAGATTTGTTCCAAAAATATTCGTGATGTCAGAAAATGTAAACAAAAGGTGCAGATACATTCGTACTTATAGGAATGTTTGAATGACCGTCTTGCCAAGTTTTAAGAAATGACTCACAATTCAAGTTCCTCCTTGAGATGTGTGCATAGGTCCCCTGTAAGGAATTATGCCCCTTTATATTGTAAGGTCGTGTGTTTTCCTCTTCATTACAAGTTTCTGTATGTTCATATATGAATAATATCCGTTGCTAAAAAATTGATTAAGGGGAATAGGGTGGTGTGAATCAAAAAGGAAATTTTGGAATTACCTATTTCTCTAAAGTGGTCCTTTTCCCCCCCTTTATTGTTGGATTCTATAATCAGGTGTGCATAGAATGGAGGGCTGTACATTCTTTTTGATGGGCTAGGTCCTAATTGTTATGAACCATTCCTCTCCCCTATGATATCTTGTGATTTAGTTGACTCCCTCTTTTAAAACTAATGGTCCTTACAACTCCCTTTACTCTCCTGTGATGGAAGAGATTTCCTCAAGACATAGGAGATATTTTGAGTTTGATAGCTATTTATTCTGAGTTCTAGCATTTTTGTGTGTGTGTGTGTATTTGTGCATTCTGCTTTCTTCATAAGAAAGAATGTGATTTTATTTCAATTTCTTCTAAAAAATCATAATATGGCCTAAGAAGACTTATATAGGTGTATATATATTGATACAAGCATCACTATCACAGTGGACTGGAGAATGACATGATATCCAGAAAATCAGGAATGGTTTTCTTGAAACAAAACCAGTACTCTCCTAACCATTCAGTAAGTAACCATGAAGTCATGTAAAATGATTTCCTCAGAATTATCGTTTTAAATTTGGGATTTTTAAAAAATGGAGAAATCAGAGAGAAACATTTGTTTTCCTATTATTATTTTTCTCCAATTTGTTTAGTTTAATATTATTGCATTAAATATTTGGAAGACAATCAGTTCCAAAAATTTATGTGAAAAAGGCATTCCACAAATTCATAGCACTTTAGCCTCTTAATATTAAAGAATTTACAATTTGAATGGACTAAAGTGTTTCATTTTCAAATAGCATTGACAGGGTGTGGAAAAATTCTTTCTCTCTAAGTAGAAGTATATTAGTAGATGAAAATATATATTTAACCTTTCTTTTAAAATTGTATTTTACTGAGTACTGTAAAACTGGATTTGATCTTTAAATACAAAAAATTTGTATATGAGAGTGAATCATCCAAAACTGAGTTATATCTAGTTTTCACCTCCAAACTGCCACATTCTTATTTCTGTAAAACATAGTTTTTAACAGAATCTGTAAACTAAAACAACATTTATCCCCTCAATCATCATAGTCAAAGCAATTTCCTCCAATATCACTTGACACCCTGGTGGAATCTTTCTTACATCATGATAAAATATCATGACACTCTTTCCCCCCAGCCAGAAACCATACAATATGTTCAAAACTTTTTTCAAGCCGTGCCTTCAACACGTCTGGAAAATTGTGTGTATTTGGGGTGTCTGATTTAAAGACTATTGTGTGTTAAATTTTTCCACATAGTCCTGAGTTGACTAGTGAATTTTATTTGTTTCATCTAATTTTTAGAATTAGAGTGCAATTTCTTTTCTCAAGTGTTCCTTTCTTCTCTTTCTTTTCTATTTTTCACAGTTACTTTTCTCCTGAAGCTGACTTTTCCAGAGATCCCATCCTCCATGCCCCTGAGTTTCAAATAATTAGTCTGCATCACTAAAATTTGATGTATCTGGTGTCTGGTGACTTTTGATAATGTTGTCCCTCCATTGAGATGACAATATTTTCTCATTGTATTCTCATTTCTTGCACTGCCCTTGGATTCCATTGCTTTGAGTGTCTCTGATTGGAAATATGATGGTTTTCCTAGTGTTCTTGTTATGTGTGTGAATTTGTGCCAATGGGATATGGGGAATTCTTAAATAGGGATTTTTTTCTTCAAAAGAATGAATGCCTTATTGGAAATTGCATGGAAAAAGAAAGTATTATTTGATGCCTTGAAAGATTATTATTTCTGAATGTTATACATATAATATATTAATTAAATTTTGTTTTAATTGTTTCCATTATGCCAGAAGAATTATTTTTTAAGTGTTTGTGCCATGTTCTCTGTTTCCTATCTTTGACTATATTAAATACAAACAAATTGCACTCCCTTTTAAAATTTATATTTTCTGTCAAACTTTTATCCATTTCAATATGTAATTTTATATTAAAGACGTTTGCAAAACCTTTAAAAAGGCCATTCATTGCTCCCTTTCTTCACATGATGTGGTATGTGATCATATAGCAATAGAAAGGATATCTAACCAAAAAATTTTTTTCAAGGACTCCCAGAAAAACACCTATATATGGCAGTGTCAACAAAGTGTTTGAGAGGTAAATAAATTCTTCTTTCTTCATCTGAATTTTCTTTTTTTATTATAATTATAATAGAAATTTTGCATGAGTTTAATAATGATGGAACAGAGAAATGCACACCTCAGTGAATATACCAATCATCATGGAATGTACACATTGTATAACTAAGATATTGGTATAACATTTATAATTGAAAGAGATTTGTTTTAAAAAATATTAGTGATGTCAGAAAATGCAAACGAAATGTGGAGTTTAATTCATACCTATTAGGCATGCTTAAAAGGTGGTCTGTCCAAATTTTTAAAAATGACTCACAATTTAAGTTCCTCCTTGAGATGTGTGCCTATGTCCCCGGTTAGGAGTTATGCCACTTTATATTTGAATGTCGTCTGTTTTCCTCTTTACTACATGTTTGTGTATGTTCATGTATGAATGATCTCCATCGCTAAAAAAATGATGAAGGGAAAGAGGGTGTCGTGTCTCAAACAGGAAATTTTATAATTACCTATTACTTTAAAGTCATCCTTTTTTCCCCTCATTATTGAATTCTCTAATCACATGAGCACAAAATGGATGGCACTACAACCTCCTAGATGGACTAGGTCCTTATTTTGCAGAATCATTCCTCTTCTCCATGATATCCTGGGAATAGCTGACTCCCTCATTGTCAAATATTGGACCTTACCAGTGATATTTCTCTCCTGTGTGGGAAGAGTCTTTCAAAAGCCATTGCAGAAATTTTGAGTTTGGGAGCAGTTTATTCTTAGTTCCAGCATTTTGTTTGTGTATTTGTGAATTCTCCTTTCTTTGTAAGAATGAGTTTGATTTTATTTACAATTATTTCTAAAAAATTACAATATGGCATAAGAACACATATATATATGGATACCTACATCACAATCCCATTGCACTGCCGAATGAGACAAAGATATGCAGAAAATCAGGAAATTATTTCTTGAAACAAAACTTGGAGCCACCTAACCATTCAGTAAACAATCATGAAGTCATGTAAAATGATTTGCTTTGAATTAACAAATTAAATTTGTGATTATTAAAAAATGGATGAAACACTGAGAAGACTTTGTTTTCGTCTGATTTTTTTTCTCCTAGTTAGAGTAGTTTAACATTATTTCATCAGCAATTAGGAAGAAATTCTGTTCCAAAAATTAATTTGAAAAAGGCATTCCACTCAACATATCAATGAATCTTCTTAATTTTAAAGAATTTACTATTTAAAAGGGTTAAAAAATAATCATTTCCAATTAGCCTTGACATGCTGTATGGAAAAATCCTTTCTGTTTAAGTAAAGGCATACTAGTAGATGATAAAACATATTTAACCATTCTTTTAAACTTGTATTTTTGAGTACTTTAAATTTTTTAAATACACCAAATTTGTGTATGAGAGACTACCATCTTCATCAGATTTATATCTAGTTTTAACATCCAAACTCCCCCATTCTTGTTTTTACAGAAATATGTTTTTTATCAGAATCTGAAAACTAAAAAACATTTATGCACTCGATCTTCATGCTCATACAATTATCTTTGAGCATCACATGAAACCGTGGTGAAATATATCTTACATCATGCTAAAATATCATGACATGTTTCCCCCATAGCCAGAGACCATACCATATATTCAAAACTATTTCCAAGCTCTGCCTTCAACATGTGTGAAAAGCTGTGTGTATGTGGTGTGCCTGTTTTAAACACTCTTGTATTTTATTTTTTGCATATAGTTCTGATTTGGCAAGTGGATTTTTTTTCTTTAAATTCTAACTTTGAGAATAAGGGTGCAATTTCTTTTCTCAAGGATTATGTTCTTCTCTTTCTTTTCTATTATTACCATGCTTACTCTCCTACTGTTGCCTTTCCAAAGATCCAATCCTCCAATCCCTTGAGTTCCATAAAATTACTCTGCAGCACTTAAATGGATGTACCTGGTGTCTGGTGATTTGGGTAATGTTGGCCCTCCATTGAGATGACAATATTTTCTTATTCTAACTCATTTCTTCCTCTACCCTTGGATTCCATTGCTCTGAGTATCCCTTATTGGAAATACTATAGTTTTCCTAGTGTTCTTGTTATATGTGAGAATTTGTACCAATGGGATACTTGCAATTCTCAGAGAGGAATTTTTTACTCAGAAAGAATGAATGGCTTATTGGAAATTTCATGGTAAAAAAAAAATATTTTTTTTTCCTTGAAAGATTATTATGCCTGAATGTTCTGCCAATAAGATAATAATTAGATTTTTGATTTAATTTTTTCCATCATATCAGATGAATTATGTTCCTTTATATGTGTTTCTGTCATACTATCTCTTTCTTATCATGGACTATAAATCTAACCAAATTTCACTCCCTTTTAAAATTTACATTTTCTCTCAAACATATATACATTTCAGTATATAATTTTATATTAAAGATCTTTGCAACACGTATAAAAAGGCCATTCATTGCTACCTTTCTCCACATGATGTGGTATGTGATCATGTAGCAATGAAATATATAGATAATCAAAAACAAAATTGAAGGACATCCAGGACAACACCTATATATGACAGTGTGAACAAAGGGTTTGAGAAGTGAATAATTTCTTCTTTGTTTATCTGAATTTTCTTTCTTTATTATAATTATTATAGAAATATTGAATGGGTTTAATATTGAATAGGGGAATGCACGCCTCTGTGAATATAACAACAACCAGGGAATGTACACATTGGATAAATAGGATCTGGTTTATTATTTATCATTGAAACAGGTTTGTTTTAAGAAAATATTGTTGATGTCAGAAAAAGCACACAAAATTGTGGCATCATTCATACTTATTATTCATGCTTGAAAGATGGTCTGGCCAAGTTTTCAAAAATGATTCCCCATTCAATTTCTGCCTTGAGATATCTGCATAGGTGCACTGTAAGAAGTTATGACCCTTTATTTTGTAAGGTCATGTGATTTGCTCTTCACTACAAGTATATTTATGTTCATGTATGAATGATATCCGTCACTAAAAAATTGAGTCAAACAGGAAATTTTGTAATTATATATTTCTCTAAAATTGTCTTTTTTTTGTTTTTCTTCATTGTTAAATTCTATAATCTCATATGAATGTAATGGAAGGCAGTATATTCTCCTTGATAGACTAGGTCCTTAATTTTATGAACCATTCCTCTCCCTGATATCTTGTGAATAATTGACTCACTCTTTGTCAATTAATGGACCTTACCAGTGATTTTTCTTTCCTGTTTTGGAAGATTTTTTCACAAGCTCTAGGAGAAATTTTGAATTTGGGAGTTGTTTAATCAATGTTCCAGCGTTTTGTTTCTATATTTGTGGATTCTGGTTTCTTGGTAAGAATGAGTTTGATTTTATTTCCAATTCTTTCTAAAAAATTATAATATGGCATAAGAACACTTTTATATGTATGTGGATAAATGTATCACAATCTTAGTTCAATAGAGCATGACACAAAGATATCCAGAAAATCAGGAATGGTTTACTTGAAACAAAACATGGATCCTCCTGACCATTCAGTAAACAATACAGAAGTCAGGTAAAATGATTTCCTCTGAATTATCGATTTAAATTCATGATTATTCAAAAATAGAGCAATCACTGAGAAGCATTTGGTTTCCTCCTATTTTTTCTTCTCCAATTTGTGTAGGATAATCTTATTACATTAACTATTTGGAAGAAAATTGGTTCATAAATTTATGTAAAAAAGGCATTCCACAACAACTCTTATCAGAGAAGCCTCTTAATTTTAAAAATTTATTATTTAAAAGGGCTAAAATATTTCATTTTTAATTAGCATTGTCAAGGTGTGGAAAAATTCTTTCTAAGTAAACATTTATTAGTAGACAATAATAGATATTAAACCATTCTTTTAAAATTGTATTTTACTGAGTACTTTAATTTTTTTTCTTTTGTACATACACAAAAATTTGGATATGAGAGACTCTCATCCTAATCTGAATTATATCTGGTTTGCACTTCCAAAGGGTCTCATTCTTGTTACTGAAAAATCATTATTTAACTGAACCTGTAAACTAACATAACTTTTATGCACTCAATCTGCATATGCATAGCACTTTCCTCCAGCATCACATGATACCGTTATGTAATATTTCTTACATCATGAGAAATTATCATGATATTATTTACCGCTAGCCACAGACCATTCCATATGTTCAATACTATTTTTCAAGCCCTGCCTTCAAGATATCTGGAAAGTTGTGTGTATTTGGTGTGTCTGTTTTAAAGACTCTTGTGTTTTAAAATTTTCCACATAGTCCTGAAATGGCTAGTGGATTTATTTTTCCTTTTCATTCATGTTTTGCAAATGAGAGTGCTGGTTCTTTTCTCTAGGATTCCTTTCTTCTCTTTCTTTTCTGTTTTTAGCAGTGCCTTTTCTCCTAAGGCTCTCTTTTCCTAAGATCCCATCCTCCATGACCCCGAGTTCCAAGCAATTGCTTTGCATCACTAAAATTTGATATATCTGTTGTCAGGTCAGTTTTGATAATGGTGGGCCTCAATTAAGGTGACAATAGTTTCTCATTCTGTTTTCATTTCTTGCTCTGCTTTTTTATTCCTTTGCTCTGAGTGTCTCTGGTTTGAAACACGATGGTTTTCCTAGTGAACTTGTTATGTGTGGGAATTTGTGACAATGGGATTTGGGTAATTCCCAAAAAGGAACTTACTCTCAGAAAGTAAGGATGCCTTAATGGTAATTGCATGATAAAAAAATTATTGCATGCCTAGAAGTTATTCCCAAATGTTACTCCTGGAATTAAACAATTAGAATTTTGTTTATATTAATTTCCATTATATCAAGCTAATTGTTTTCCTTTATGTGTTTGTGCCATATCTCTTTAATATCACAGATTATATTAATTCTGATCAATTGTCATGGCCTTTAAAATTTTACATTTTCTATGAAACATATCCATTTAAGTGTATAATTTTATATTAAAGACATTTACAACACATTTAAGAAGGTCATTCATTGTTCCATTTCTCCACATAATGTGGTATGTGACATATATCAATAGAATGGATAGATAACCCAGAAGGTTTTTTCAAGGTCTCCCAGGAAAACATCTCTACATGGCAGGGTCAACAAAGGGTTTGAGAAGAGAATAATTCTTCTTTGTTCATCTGTATTTTATTTTCTTAATATAATTGTTATAGAAATATTTACAGCTTTTAATAATGATTGAAGAGAGCAATGCACACCTCTGTAAGCATATTAAACACCAGGTAATGTACACATTGGATAATTAGGATATTTGTTTAATATTTATCATTGAAACAGTTTTGTTTTAAAAAATATTCTTTATGTCAGAAAAAGCATACTAAAGTGTGGCATCATTCAGTCTTATGAGACGTGTTTGAAAGACGGTCTGGAAAAGTTTTAAAAAATGAATCACAATTCAATTTCCTCCTTGAGATGTGTGCATAGGTGCACTGTAAGTAGTTATGCCACTTTACTTTGTAAGGTCATGTGTTTTGCCCTTCACTAAAGTTTTTGTATGTTCATGTATGAATGATATCTGTAACTAAAAAATTTATGAAGGGGAAAAGTTTGGTGTGAGTCAAACAATAAACTTTGCAATTACCTATTTCTCTAAAGTGGTCCTTTTTTGTTTTTCTTCATTTTTGAATTCTATAATCATGTGTACATAGAATCCATGAAAATACTTTCTCCTTGATGGACTAGGTCCTTATGTTTATGAACCATATTTATCCCCCATGGTATCTTGTGAGGAGTTGACTCCCTCTTTGTCTACTATGGGACCTTTCCAATGACTTTCCTTTCCTCTGTAGAAAGAGACTTTCATAAGCCATAGGAGAAATTTTGAGTTTGGGAGCTGTTTATTATGAGTTCCAGTGTTCTGTTTGTGTATCTGTGGATTCTGCATTTTTTGTAAGAATGAGTTAATTTTAATACCAATTCCTTTTTAAAAATTACAATATGGCATAAGAACACTTATATATGTATGGATACCTGCATCACAATCCCACTGCACTGGAGAATGACAGGAAGATATCCAGAAAATCAGTAAAGGCTTTTTTGAAACAAATATTGGAGCCTCCTAACAATTAAGTATACAATCATGAAGTCACGTTATCTGATTTCCTCTGAATTATCTAATTAAATTTGTGATTATTAGAAAATGGAAGAATCATGATAAGAATTTGATTTCCTCCAACTGTTTTTCTCCATGTTAGAGTAGTTTAACATTATTTCATGAACAATTAGGAAGAAAATAGATTCCAAAACTTATTTGGAAAAGTCATTCCACAAAAACTCATATCACTGAAGACTCTTAATTTTAAATAATTTACTTTTAAAAACACTAAACAGTTTCATTTCCAGTGAGCATTGACCCGGTGTGTGGAAAAATTCATTCTAAGTAAAGGTTAATTAGTAGATGATAATACATATTTAACACTTCTTTTAAAATTGTATTTTACTGCATACTTTAATTTTTTTCTTTTTTAAACACACGAAATTTGGCTAAGACAGACTATCATCCTAATCTGAGTTAAATCTAGTTTTCTTCTCCAAAATGCACCACTTTTGTTTCTGAAATATACATTTTGAACAGAATCAGTAAATTAAAAAAAACATTTATGCACTCGATCATCATACTCATAAAACTTTCATCGAGCCTCACACAACACCGTGGTGTTATATTTCTTATATCATGATAAAATACAATGGCATTATTCCCCCCTGGCCACAGACCATACAGTATGTTCAAAACTCTTTTCCAATTCCTGCCTTTAACATGTCTGTAAACTTGTGTATATGTGGTGTGTCTGTTTTAAATACACTTGTATTTTAATTTTTCCACATAGCCCTGTTTGAGGCAGTGGATTTTTTCCTTTTAATGCTAATTTTGAGTATTAGTGTTCAATTTTTTTCCTACTGGATTCCATTCTTCTCTTTCTTTTCAACTTTTAGTGTGTTTACACTCCTGTTGCTGCTTTTTCGAAAGACCCCATCTTCCATGCCCCAGAGATCCAAATAATTAATCTGCAGCACCATAATTGATGTATCTTCTGTCTTCCTCTGAATTATTAATATAACTTGTGATTATTAAAAAGTGGAGGAATCCCTGAAAAGCATTTTGTTTCCTCCTATTATTTTACTCCAATTTGTGTAGTTTAATATTATTCCATTAACTATTAGGAAGAAAACCAGTTTCAAAAATTTTTGTGGAAAAGGCATTCCACAAAAACTCATATCACTGAAGCCTCAAAATTTTAGAGAATTTATTATTTAAAAGGGCTAAAAGTTTCATTTCCCATTAACATTCACAGGTTGTGGAAAATTTCTTCCTCTCTAAGTAAAGTTTTATTAGTAGATGATAATAGATATTTAACCATTCTTTTAAAATTGTATTTTACCTAGTATTGTAAAATTAATTTAATTTTATAAATACAGCAAATTTCATTTGAGAGAGTATCATCCTAATGTGAGGTATATCTAGTATTCGCTTCCAAACTGCCACATTCTTGTTTCTGTAAAAACATATTTTTTTACAGAATCTGTAAACTAGCATAACATTTAATCCCTCAATCTGCATACTCATAGAAACTTTCCTCCAGCATCACACAACACCGTGGTAGAATATTTCTTACATCATGAAAAAATATCATGAAAATATTTCCCATTAACCACACATCATTCCATATTTTCAAAGCTATTTAGCAAGCCCTGCCTTCAATTTGTCTGAAAAGTTGTGTTTATGTGGTTTGTCTGTTTTAAAAATTCTTGTGTTTTAAATTTTCCCACATAGACCTGAGTTGGCTAGTGGATTTCTTTCCTTTTCATTCAAATTTTGAGAATAAGAGTGCAATTTCTTTTCTCCAAGATCTCTTTCTTCTCTTTCTTTCTGTTTTAATAGTGCCTTTTCTCATGAGGCTTTCTTTCCAAAGTTACCACACTCCATGCCCCCGAGTTCCAAATAAGTGCTCTGAAGCACAAAAATTTGATGTATCTGGTGTCTGGTGATAATGTTGACCCTCCATTGAGATGACAATATTTTCTCATTCTTTTCTCATTTCTTGCTCTGCCTTGGATTCCATTGTTCCACATGTCTCTGATTAGAAATATGGTGGTTTTCCTTGTGATATTGTTATGTGTTGGAATTTGTGGAAATGGGATATGGGCAATTCCTAAAGAGGAATTTTTTTTTCTCAGAAATAATGGATGCCTTAATGGAAATTGCATGAGAAAAAAATTATTTCATGTCTAGAAGATATTATGCCTGAATGTTACTCCTGGAATAAAATAATTATAATTTTGTTTATATTAATTTCCATTATATCAGAGTACGTATTTTCCTTTATCAGTGTTTGTGCGATAATATCTCTTTCATATCATTGATTATATTAAACCTAAACAAATTTCACTCCCTTTAGAAATTTACACTTTCTGTCAAACATATCCATTTCATGTATAATTTTATATTAAAGACAACTATAACATGTTAATAAGGCCATTCTTTGCTCCTTTTCTCCACGTGATGTGGTATGTGGTCATTTAATAATAGAATGGTTATATAAAGAAAAGAAATTTTTTCAATACTCTCAGAGAAATTTCTCTACATGGCAGTTCAACAAAGGGCTTGAGAGGTGAATAATTGCTTCTTTGTTCACCTGGATTTTCTTTCTTTATTATAATTATTATGGAAATACTGATAGGGTTTAATAATGAATGAAGAGAGCAATGCATGCGTTTGTGAATATACCAATCATCAGGGAATGTACACATTGGATAAATAGTATATTAGTCTACTATTAATCAATGAAACAGATTTGTTTTAAAAAATATTGTTGATGTCAGAAAAAGCACACAAAATGCAGCATCTTTCATACTTTTTAGTCATTTTTGAAAGATGGTATGACAAAGTTTTAAAAAAAGATTCACAATTCAATTTCCTCCTTGAGATGTGTGCATAGGTGCTGGGTAAAGAGTTATTCCCCTTTATTTTGTAAGATCAGTGGTTTTGCTCTTCACTACAAGTTTTTGTATGTTCATTTATGAATGATATCCGTCGCTAAACAATTAATGAAGGGAGAGAGGGTGAAATGAGTGAAGCAGGAAATTTTGTAATTACCTATTTCTCTAAAGTGGACCTTTTTTTAGTTTTTCTTCATTGTTGAATTTTATAATCACGTATGCAAAGAATGTATGGCAGTACAATCTCCCTAATGGACGAGGTCTTTATTTTTATGAACCGTTCTTCTTCCCCATGATATCCTGTGTATAGTTAACTCCATCTTTGTCAACTAATAGATCGTACCAGTGACTTTTATCTCCTGTGTGGGAAGAGACTTTCACAAGCCATAAGAGAATTTTGGGTTAGAGAGTTGTTTATTCTGAGTCCAGCATTTTTTGTGTGTGTATCTGTGGATTCTGCTCTCTTTGAAAGAAATAATTTGATTTTATTTCAATTCTTTCTAAAAATTGCAATAAGGCATGAGGACATTTATATATACAAATACATGCCTGACAATTCCAGTGCACTAGTGAATGCACAAAGATATCCAGAAAATCATTTAGGGTTTTTTTGAAACAAAACCTGCAGCCTCCTAACCAGTAAACAATCATGAAGTCATATAAAATGATTTCCTCTTAATTACTGATTTAAATTTGTGATGAATAAAAAATGGAGGAATCATTGAGAATCATTTGGTTTCCTCCTATTTTTTTTCCTCCAATTTGTGTAGTTTAATATTATTTTATTAACTCTTAGGAAGAATATCTGTTCCAACAATTAATGTGAAAAAAGCCTTCCACACACACTCATATCACTTAGGCCTCTTAATTTTAAATAATTTATTATTTAAAAGGGTAAAAATGTTCATTTTCATTTAGCATTGACAGGGTTTGGAAAAATTCTTTCTCTCTAAGTAAAGATTTATTAGTGGACAATAATAGATATTTAACCATTATTTTAAAATTGTATTTTAGCAACTACTGTAAAAAAATTTTTGCTTTTTTCAGTTGAACAAATTTGCAAATGTGAGAGTATCACCCTTATCTGTGTTATAACTAGTTTTCATCTCCAAACAGCCACATTGTTGCTTATGTAAAAACATATTTTTTAACAGAATCTGTAAATTAACATAATATTAATGCACTCATTCTGCATACACTTGGCACTTCCCTCCAGCATCACTTGACACCGTGGTGGAATACTTCTTACATCATGAAAAAATATCATGACATTATTTCCCCCTAGCCACAAACCATACCATATGTTCAAAAGTTTTTTCAAGACCTGCCTTCAACATGTTTAGAAGGTTGTGTGGATTTGGCGTGTCTCTTTTAAAGACTCTGTGTTTTAAATTTTTACACATTGTCCTGAGTGGGTTACTGGATTTTTTCCCTTTTTATTCTAATTTTGAGAACTAGAGTGCCGTTTCTTTTCTCCACGAATCCTTTCTTCTCTTTCTTTTCTATTTTTAGCAGTAATTTTTCTCCTGAAGCTGTCTTTTCCAAAGATACCATCTTCCATGCTGCTGAGTTCCAAATAATTAGTGTGCCACACTAAAATATGCTGTATCTGGTGTCTGGTGACTTTTCATAATGTTGGCCCTCCATTGAGTTGACAATATTTTCTCATTCTATACTCATTTCTTGCTCTGTCCTTGGATTCCAATGCTCTGAGTGTCTCTGGTTTCAGAATGGTGGTTTCCCTAGCGATCTTTTTATGTGTGGGAATTTGTACCAATGGGATATGGACAATTACCAAACAAGAATTTTTATCTCAAAAAGAATGAATGTCTTAATGAAAATTGAATGGAAAAAAATTAGTTCATGTGCAGAAGTTATTATGCCCGAATGTTACTCCTGGAATAAAATAATTAGAATTTGTTTTATATTATTTTCCATTATATCAGACTAATTATTTTCCTTAATAAGTGTTTGTGCCATACACACTCTTTTATATCATTGAATCTATTAAATCTAAACAAATTTCACTCCCTTTAAAATTTTACATTTTCTGTCTAACATATCCATTTCAGTGAATTTTTTTTATTTTAAAGATATTTGTTAAACATGTAAGAATGTCATTTATTGCTCCCTTTCTCCACATGATGTGGTATGTGATCATATATCAATACAAAGGACAGATAAAAAATTTTTTTTCACGGACTCCCAACACACATCTCTACATGGAAATGTCAACAAAGGGTTTGAGAGGTGAAGAATTTCTTCTTTCTTCATCTGGATTTCCTTTCTTTATTATAAATATTATAGAAATATTGAAAGATTTTAATAAGGATTGAAGAGAGCAATGCACGCCTCTGTGAATATATGACTCACCGGGGTATGTACACATTGGATAAATAGAATATTGTTTTAATATGTATCATTGAAACAGATTTGTTTAAAAATATTGTTGATGTCTGAAAAAGTACACAAAGTTGCATCATCATTCATACTTACTAGTCGTGTGTGAAAGACAGTCTGTCCAAGTTTTCAAAAATGATTCACAATTCAATTTCCTCCTTGAGACATGTGCATAGGTGCAATGTAAGGACTGAAGCCCCTTTATTTTGTAAGGTCTTGTGTTTTGCTCTTCACTACAAGTTTTGGTGTGTTCATGTATGAATGATATCCATCGCTAAAAAATTGATGACTGGAAAGAGGGTGATGTGAGTCAAATAGGAAATTTTGTAATCACCTATTTCTCAAAAGTGGCCCTTTTTTTCGTTTTTCTTCATTGTTGAAGTCTCTAATCACGTGTGCACAGAATGCACGCCTGTACATTCTCCTTGATGGACTAAATCCTTATTTTTATGACTATTCCTCTCCCCCATGATATCTTGTGAATAGTAGACTCCCTCTTTCTCAACTAATGGAATTTACCAGTGACTTTTCTCTCCTGTGTGGGAAAAGATGTTCACAAATTATAGGGGAAACTTTGAGTTTGGGAGCTGTTTATTCTGACTTCCAACATTTTTTGTGTGTGTATCAGTGGTTTTTGTTTTCTTTGTAAGAATGAGTTTGATTTTATTACCAATTCTTTCTAAAAAATTAAAATATGGTACAAGAACACCCATATGTTTATCAATGCTAACATCACAGTCTCACTGCACTGGAGAAAGACACAAAGATATCAAGAAAGTCAGGAGAGGATTTCTTGAAACAAAACCTGGAGCCTCCTTAACCATTCAGTAAACAATCATGAACTCATGTAAATTTAATTCCTCTGAATTAGCGAATTAAATATAGGATTATTAAAAAATGGAGGAATCACCGAGAAGAATTGGGTTTCCTCCGATTATTTTTCTCCAAGTTAAAGTAGCTTAACATTATTTCATCAACAATTAGGAAGACAATCAATTCCAAAAATTTATCTGAAAACTCATTCCACACAATCTCATATCACTAAAGCCTCTTAATTTTAAAGGATATATTATTTAGAAGGGCTACAAAATTTCTTTCTTATTAGCATTGACACAGTGTGTAGAAAAATTCTTTCTCTCTAAGTTAAGTTTTTTTAGTAGATGATAATAGATATTTAAACATTTTTTAAACTTGTATTTTACTGATTACTTTAAATATTTTTATTTTTTAAATACACCAAATTTGGATATGAGAGACTATCATCCTAATCTGATTTATGTCTATTTTTCACCTCCAAACTGGCCCATTCTATGTTTTGTAAATACTCATTTTCTAACACAATCTGTATACTACCAAATCATTTATGCACTCAATCATCATACTCATATCTTTCTATGAGCATCACATGACACCCTGGTGGAATATTTCTCACATCATGATAATATATAATGGCATTATTCTCTCCTAGCCACAGGCCATTCCTTAGTTTCAAAACTGTTTTCCAACCCTGACTTCACCATGTCTGGAAAATTGTGCATGCTGTTTGTCCATTTAAAAACCTCCTGTGTTTTAATTTTTCCACGTACTCCTCAGTTGGCTACTGGATTTTTTCTCTTTTTAATTCTAATTTTGAGAATTAGGGTGCAATTTATTTTCTCCAGGATTCCATTCTTCTCTTTCTTTTCTATTTTTAGCAGTGCCTGATCTCCTGCTGCTGCCTTTATGAAAGATCCCATCTTCCATGGCGCTGAGTTCCAAATAATTACTTTTCAACACTTAATGGATATATCTAGTGTCGGGTGACTTTTGATAATGTTGGCCCTAAATTGAGATGACAATAGTTTCTCATTCCATACTCATTTCTTCCTCTACCCTTGCATTCCATTGTTCTGGGTTTCGCTCATTGGAAATACGATGGTTTTCCTAGAGATCTTGTTATGTGTGGGAATTTTTGCCAATGGGATATGGGTAATTCCAAAAGAGGAATTTTTTACTCAGAATGAATGAAGGCTTTAATGGAAGTTGCAAGGCAAAAAAAAAAATTCATGCCTCAAGAGATTATTATGTCTGAATGTTGTATCTATAATACAATAATTAGAATTTTGTTTTAGTTTCTTTCCATAATATAGGATGAATTATTTTCCTTTATAAGTGTTTGTGTCATACTATCTCTTTCATATCATTGATTCTATTAAATCTAACCAAATTTCATTCCCTTTAAAAATTTCCATTTTCTGTCAAACATATCCATTTCATTATATAATTTTATATTAAAGACATTTGCAATGCGTTTAGAAAGGGTAATCATTGCTCTCTTTCTGAGATTATGTTCTATGTGATCATATATCCATGACATGCATAGATAACCAATATTTTTTCATGACATCCAGAAAAACACCTAAATATGGCAGTGTCAACAAAGGGTTTCAGAGGTGATTAATTTCTTCTTTGTTCATCTTGATTTTCTTTCTTTATTATAATTATTAAAGAAATATTGAATGGGTTTAATATGGAAGAGAGGAATACATGCCTCTTTGAATATACCAAACACCATGGAATGTACACATTTGGTAAATAGGATATTGGTTTAATATTTATCATTGAAACAGATTTGTTTCCAAAAATATTTGTGATGTCAGAAAATGTAGACAAAAGGTGAGGCATCATTCATACTTATGAGTCAAATTTGAAAGACCTTCTGGCCAAGTTTTAAAGAATGACTCACAATTCAAGTTCCTCCTTGAGTTGTGTGTATAGTTCCCCTGTAAGTAGTTATGCTCCTTTATTTTGTAAGGTCGTGTGTTCTCCTCTTCACTCCAAGGTCTTGTATGTTCATGTATGAATGGTATCCATCACTAAAAATTGATGAAGTGAAAGAGGGCTGCGTGTTTCAAACGGGAAATTTGTAATTAACTATTTTTCTAACGTGGTTCTTTTTCTGATTTTCTTCATTATTTGGTTCTATAATCACTTGTGCATTGAATGGAGGGCTGTACATCTTGCTTGATGGACTAGGTCCTCATTTTTATGAACCATTCATCTCCCCCATGATATCTTGTGAATAGTTGAATCCCTCTTTGACAAGTAAAGGTCCTTAGCAATTCTTTTTCTCTCCTCTGTGGGAAGACTCTTTCACTAACCATTGGAGAAAGTTGGAGTTTGGGAGAAGTTTATTCTGAGTTCCAGTGTTTTTTTTGTGTGTATCTGTGGAATCTTCCTTCTTTGTAAGAATGAATTTGATTTTATTTCAATTATTTTCCAAAAATTACGGTATGGCATAAGAACACACACACACACACACACACACACACACACACATATATATATATACATTTATGCATATATATATATAAATGCATTCATCACAATCCCAGTGCATTGGAGAATGATGCAAAGATATTCACAAAATCATGAATGGTCTTCTTGAAACAAAACCTGGAGCTTCCTAACCATTCAATAAATTATCATTGAAGACACGTAAAATAATTTCTTCTGAATTATTGATTTAATTTTGTGATTATTAAAAAATGGATGAATCAATGATAAGCATTTGATTTTATCCTATTATTTTTCTCCAAATTAGAGTAGTTTAATATTATGTCATCAACAATTAGGAAGAAAATGTGTCCCATAAATTTACTTGCCAAAGGCATTCCAAACAAACTCATCTCACTGAAGCCCCTTAATTTTAAATAATTTGCTATTTAAAAGGTCAAAAAAGTTTCATTTCCAGTAAGCATTGACATGGTGTGTGGAAAAATTGTTTCGCTCTAAGTAAAGTTTTATTAGGAGATGATAGTAGATATTTAACCAAACTTTTAAAATTGTATTTTAATGAGTACTTTAAATTTTTTTCATTTTTAAATACATCAAATTTGAATATGAGAGTCTGTCATCCTAATCTGTTATTTCTTGTTTTCACCTACAAACTGCCCCATTCTTGTTTTTTGTAAATACACATTTTTTAACAGAATCTGTAAACTAACGTAACATTTGTGCACTCAATGTGCATACTCATAGCAATTTCCTCCAGCACCACATGACACCATGGTGGAATATTTCTTACATCATGATATAGTATCATGACATTATTTCCCCCCAGCCACAGACCATACCATATATTCAAAACACTTTTTCAAGCACTGCTTTCAACATATCTGGAAATTTGGGTGTATTTGGTGTCTCTGTTTTAAATACTCTTGTGTTTTAATTTTTCCTCATAACCCTGCATTGGCTTGTGGATTTTTGTCCTTTTAATTCTAATTTTGAGAATTAGGTTGCATTTTCTTTTCTCCTGAATTAAATTTTTCACTTTATTTTCTATTTTTAGCAGTGTTTACACTCCTACTGCTGCTTTTTTCAAATATCCCATCCCCCATGCCCTGAGTTGCAAATAATTACTTTGCAGCACTCTAATGGTTGTATCTGGTGTCTGGTGACTTTTGATAATGTTGGCCCTCCGTTGAGATGACAATATTTTCTCATTCTACTCTCATTTCTGCCACTGCCCTTGGATTCCATTGCTCTGAGTATATCTCATTTGAAATATGAGTTTTACTAATGATTTTTTTTTGTCAGAGAATTTGTGCCAATGGGATATGGCAATTCCCAAAGAGGAATTTTTTTACTCAGAAAAATGAAAGCCTTAATGGAAATTGCATGGGAAATAAAAATTCTTTCATGACTTGAGAGAAAATTATGTCTGAATGTTCTACATATAATATAAAAATTAGAATTTTGTTTTAATTTATTACCATTATATCTGAGGAAATTTTTTTCTTTTATAGGTGTTTGTGCCATAACATTTATTTCTTCATATTGATTATATTAAATCTAACCAAATTTCACTCCCTTTTAAAATTTACATTTTCTGCCGATCATATCCATTTCAGTATATACTTATATATTAAGGAGGTTTGCAACACGCTTAAGAAGGCCAATCTTTGCTCCCTTTCTCCACATGATGTGGTATATGATCATATAACAATAGAATCGATAGGTAACCAAAAAACTTTTTTCAAGGACTCCCAGAAATACATCTCTAAATTGCAGTGTCAACAAAGGTTTTGAGAGGTGAATAATTCTTCTTTGTTCATCTCAATTTTCTTTCTTTATTATAATTACTTTGAATTTTTGAATCGGTTTAATACTGAAGAGAAGAATGCACGCCTTTGTGAATATACCAATCACCACCTACGTAATGTACCCTTTGGATAAATAAGATACTGCATTAATATTTACCATTGAAACAGATTTGTTTTAAAAAATATTGTTGATGTCTGAAAAGAACACACAAAAATGTGGCATCATTCATATTATCAGTCATGTTGGAAAGACGGTCTGGCCAAGTTTTAAAAAATGACTCACTATTCAAGTTCTTACTTGAGATGTGTGCATAGGTCCCCTCTAAGGAGACTTGCCCCTTTATACTGAAACATCATGTGATTTGCTCTTCACTACAAGTTTTTGTATGTTCATATAAGAATGATATACGTTGCTAAAAATTTGAAAAAGGGAAAGAGGGTGTTGTGAGTCAAACAGGAAATTTTTTAATTACCATTTCTCTAAAGAGGTTCTTTTTTTGTTTTTCTTCATTGTTGAATTCTATAACCATGTGTGCTTAGAAAGGATGGAAGTATATTTCCTCGATGGACTAGGTCCTTATTTTTATGAACCATTACTCTCCACCTTGATATATTGTGAAGAGTTGACTCCCTCTTTTTCAACTAATAGACCTTACCAGTGACTTTTCTGTCCTGTGTGGCAGGAGAATTTCACAAGCTTTAAGAGATATTTTGAATTTGGGAGCCATTTATTCTGAGTTCCAGCATTTTGTTTGTGTATCTGTGCATTCTGATTTCTTGGTAAGAATGAGTTTGATTTTATTTCCTATTATTTCTAAAAAAAATTACAATATGGCATCAGAACACTTATATACATATGGATACATGCATCACAATCTCAGTGCACTGGAGAATGATGCAAAATATCCAGAAAATCACAAATGGTTTTCTTGTAACAAAACCTGGAGACTCCTAAACATTCAGTAAATAATCATGAAGTTATGTAAAACGATTTCCTCTGAATTAACAATTTAAATTTTTGATTATTAAAAAATGGAGGAATTAATGTGATGCATTTGGTTTCCTACAGTTATTTTTCACGAAGTTAGAGAAATTTAACATTATTTCTTCAACAATTAGGAAGAAAATCCGTTCCAAAAATTTATTTGAGAAAGGAATTCCACACAATCTTATATCATTGAAGCCTCATAATTTTAAACAATTTACTATTTAAAGGGGCAAAAAATTTTCATTTTCTATTTGCATTGACAAGGTGTGTGTAAAACTTGTTTCTCTCTAAGTAAAGGTTTATTAGAAGATGATAATAGATATTTAACCATGTTTTTAAACTTGCATTTTACGGAGTATTTTAATTTTTTTTATTTTTTAAAAACACCAAATTTGCATATGAGTGTGTCATCCTAATCTGAGTTATATGTATTTTTCACCTCCAAACTGCTGCATTCTTGTTTCTGTAAATACACATTTTTAACACAACCTGCAAACTAACAAAACATTTATGCACTCTATCATCATGCTCTTTAAAGTTTCTTTGATCATCACATGAAACTGTTGTGGAATATTACTTACATGCTGACAAAATATCATGACTTTATTCCCCCTTAGCCACAGACTATACCATATATTCAAATCTCTTTCCCAATATCTGCCTTCAGCACATCTGGAAAGTTGTATGCATGTGGTGTGTCCCTTTAAAGACTTTTGGGTATTAATTTTTCCACATAATCAAGAGTTGGCTAATGGATTTTTTTCCTTTAAATTCTCATTTTGAGAATTAGGGTGCAATTTCTTATCTCCAGGATAACATTCTTCTGGTTCTTTCCTATTTTTAGCAGTGTTTATAGTCCTACTAATGCTTTTTCCAAAGGTCCCATAATCCATGGCCCTGAGTTCCAATTAATTACTCTGAAGCACTATAATGGGTGTATCTGGTTTCTCATACATTTTGATAGTGTTGAACCTGAATTCAGATGACAGTAGTTCCTCATTCTATTCTAATTTCTTCCTCTGCCCTTGGATTCCATTGTTCTGAGTATCTCTCATTGGAAATACAATGGTTTCCTAGTGATCTTGTTATGTGTTGGAATTAGTGCTAATTATGGGCAATTCCAAAGAGGAATTTTTTCTCAGAAAGATCAATACCTTAATGGAAATTGCATGATAAATAAAAATTATTTCATGCATTGAGAGGTAATTATGTCTGAATGTTCTACATATAATACAATAATTAGAAATTTATTTTAATTTATTTCCATTATAACAGATGAATTATTTTCCTTTGTAAATGTTTGTGCCATACTATGCCTTTCTTGTTATTGACTATATTAAATCTAACCAAATTTCACTCCCTTTAAAATTTTATATTTTCTGTGACACATATCATTTCAGTTTATAATTTTATATTAAAGATGTTTACAACACGTTTAAGAAGGCCATTCATTGCTCCCTTTCTCCACATGATGTGGTATGTGATCATATATCAATAGAATGGATAAATGACCAAAATTTTTTCAACGTCTCTGAGAAAAACATCTCTATATGGCATTGTCAACAAACTTTTTGGGAAGTGAACAGTTTCTTCTCTGCTCATCGGCATTTTCTTTCTTTATTATAATTATTTTGGATATATTGAATGGGTTTTATATTGAAGAGAGGAATGCACGCCTCTGTGAATATACCAATCATCACCTACGGAATGTACCCACTTGATAAATAGGATACTGCTTTAATATTTATCATTGAAACAGATTTGTTTTAAAAAATATTGTTAGTGTCTGAAAAAGCACACAAAATTCCGGCATCATTCATACTTATCAGTCGTGTTAGAAAGACGGTCTGGCCAAATTTAAAAAATGACTCACTATTCAATTCCAGCTTGAGATGTGTGCATATGTCCCCTATAAGGAATCATGCCACTTCATATTGTAACATCGTTTGTTTTGCTCTTCACTACAAGTTTTTGTATATTCATGTAAGAATGATATACATCGCTAAAAATTTGATGAAGAGAAAGATGGTGTTGTGAGTCAAACAGTAAATTTTGTAAGTGCCTATTTCTCTAAAGTGGTTCTTTTTTTGTTTTTCTTCATTGTTCAATTCTATAATCATTTGTGCATAGAATGGATGGAAGTACATTTTCTTGGAAGGACTACGTTCTTATTTTTCTGAACCATTCCTCTGCCCTAAGATAACTTGTGAATAGTTAACTCCCACATTGTCCAATAATGGGCCTTACAAAACCCTTTTCTGTCCTGTGTGGGAAGAGATTTTCACAGACTAATGGAGAAATATTGATTTTGGGAGCTGTTTAATCTGAGTTCCCTCATTTTGTGTGTGCATCTGTGAATTCTGTTCACTGTGTAAGAATGAGTTGGATTTTATTTCAATTCTTTCTTAAAAATTACAATATGGCATAAGAACACTTATATATATGTGGATGCTGTAACCATTGGCCAATTTGATGTAATTATGAATTCCAAAAATATAATTGGATCATGCTTGTAAACTGATCTGTTAATCTGGGCATGATTAGGTTATTATTAGGGTGTTGAGTCCCACCCCTTGGTGGGTGGGGAATCGAATATAAAAGGCATGGCAAAGAACAGAGTTGAAGCAGTCTTTTGAGAAGCCATTTTTGAGAAGCAGTTTTGATTTTAGAAAGAAGGCAACAGGAGAAGAGAAGTGAGCCATTCACCTGATAGTCTACAGCTGACCTTTGGAGGAGCCAGAAGAGCTAAGCCCAGAGAGAAACGCAGCCCTGGGAAGAGAGGAACACAAGAAGCCTGAACCCTGGCAAACATCGGCAACTGTCCTCCTCCAACATGTGGCAATGAACTTTGGTGAGAAGAAACTTAACGCTTTATGGCC
>JAQZBX010005347.1:5351-56877 GCA_029593785.1 Cabassous unicinctus
TGAAGGCAAGATAATCCCATCCACTATATCCATGGAATATAAGCCCTCTCTCACTTGGAGGTGGAGTGGACATCACCTTCCAAGTCCACTCAGGATGGGGGGAGGAGCTGTGGACTAGAGTGGAATTGGTGGTGTTCTGTTGTAGACATACTATGATTCAAGCAATGGAAGAAATTGTAACAGTGAGGTGGAGCCGGTGGCCACTGGACATTTTTGGGGCAGGGAGAGGAAGGGCAGTTGAAATACTCGGGCGTTTTTGGGACTTTGGGGGTTGTCCTGAGTGGCGAAGCAGCGACGAATGTAAGCCATTTTCCATCAGAATATACCATGCAGAACTGGGTGGGAAAGAGTGTGGTCTGTGATGTGAACTGTAGTCTATGTTCGGTGGCAAGGCCCCAGGATGTGTATATCCATTGCGGGTGTAGTACCACACGGATGGGGAATGGATGTGTGGGGTGTTTTTGGGGGTGTGGGCGGTAGGGAGCATGGGAATCCCTGTAGTTTCTGAGTAATATTTGGGTAATCTAGGCACCTTTATAAAATGTTTATATATATATAACAAATAACATTTATGTAAACAAATGCACATATATGCATATGTATTTATATATCATTTTACAAATAAAAAAATTAAAAAAAAATAAAAAATAAAATAAAAGCTTTAGTATCAAATGATGCAAAACTAATATTTGGCTCTTCCTCTGTTAATGTAACAAAGTTTCTTAAGTCATTAGTCTGTTTTAGTAAAAGTTTATAAACAGTTTTTCTCCTGAATAATCAGTATACAAAGAAGAAAGTCTATTTTTTATGAAAATACCTTCTCCTTCATGTCCTTGGTAGTTAAAAAAAAGGAATCTTCTCACTTTTAAAATAACATAATGTTCAAACATAACAACTTTTAACATTTTGCTTTGTCAAAGTCAAATCCTGAAAAGTACATTTTTATTTCAAACTGTTGCAAAACATTTGTTCTTTCACCTTGGAAAAAAGTGAAGTAGTAAAAATAGTTAAGTTCATTTGATATAAGTTGAAGGAAAAGTGTTTAGAAAATGTAATACAATTAAAAGGAATTTTCTAACTTTCTGTTAAATGAGTTTTATTTCTTGATAAAAACATATATTTATTTATTTACATATTCATATAAATATTTAAAATTGTATAAAATTCCTATAAATTTAACAATGTTTTCTGCATAATATTAGATAAAAATATCATGTTGTTATTCATGACTTACATTATTTTGAAGATGTCATATATCACAGAAATAACCTCTCAGCCTGGGAATGAAGAGGCAGATGCTTTTTAGCTTGTATCCATCTGATTCGCCCCACCTCTACTGAAGAAGCAGCTGTATGGCTACATAAAGAGAGAGTGGTCATTAGGGTCTGCCAGGGGTGACAAATAACAATAAATTATCATAAATTAGAGTAACACCACTGCTGTATGCAGCAGTCCCAAATATTGCTGGTTTACTTCAAGAAATTAGTACCCAGTTATGACACTATCCCTTTATTTTAGATCTTGCTAACTGCTTTCTTTTAGTATTTCCTTACCCAAGTCAAGCCAGCCTGCATTCACCTTCATGTAGAAGGCCCACAATGGACTTTTACAGTGCTTCCCCAAGGCTATGTGCACAGCCTAAACATCTGTCATGGCCTTGTGGCAAAGGATGTGGTGGTGTGGAAAAAACCTGTGACTGTAACCTTATTTCATTATATTGATGACATTATGTTAACCAGCAATTCTCTTTCAGAGTTCAAAGAAGCAACAAAGACAATCTTGAGAACCTGGAATGGGCAAACAATAGGGACAAGCTACAAGGTTTCAGCTGCTCTGTCAAATTCTTAAGTGTGTTTAGTGGGGTAAGACAAAAACTATACCCTCTGCTGTAATCGATAAGTATAATGTTTTTTCACATTAATGGAGTTTGTAGTATCGTTGGGGTACTGGAGACCCTTCATCCCTCATTTAGCTGAGATATTAAAACCATTGTATGTGTTAATCAGGAAAGCTCATTCATGGGAATAGGAGATCCTCCAGCAAGCTAATTTTAAAGAAGCATAGAGGACAATAGCACAAGTTTAAACAGTAAGCGGGGGGGGGGTGTTGACTTACCCTGTAAATTGGATGTAGTAAGTACCAATATTGACTTTGGGTGACATTTTTGACAAAGGTAACATTCTAAACAAATACCCCTTGGGTTTTGGTCCCAATTGTGAAAGGGGCCAAATTATGATATAGCCCCTTTAAAAAAAGTAACTGTGTGCATTATGCTATGCCCTGTTGCAAGTAGAGGGCTTAACCCATTAGTGTTCAATTACTCTGAAGACTGTCATCCTCATCCAGGTGTGTATTGCAGATAGTAAAAACAAGACATGAACAATGGGTTGTTGTGAACCACAGTCTGTGTGTGTGGGGAAATCTATAGAAGGACATCTGCCAGCAGCAACAGGTAACTGTCTATCATGTCCCTGCCTACTCCACTAACACCCATCTTGGGAATGTTGAGGCAAATACATTCATGAAGATCTGGAGCCATACCACTGAGACCTGAAAAGTAGTAGAGTGACTCCACAGAAAAAGTGGACATTGTGGTTACCAGATCGTGTGGCAGCACTTCCAGCTGCTTGTTATTTGACAACAGCTCATAGTCATCAACCATGAGTGTCCATCATGCTCACTCTGATGACTGACAATTACTTCCCTGGATGGGACATATTGGCCAAGCGCAGACTCCACTAGCATGATGGCAAGTGTATTACATTGGTCCCCTCCCTCTCTCAGAAGGGGCAAAGTATGTTTTCAGTGCCACATACACCATCACAGAACTCTCATAATCAGCTGGCTACTATTCACTGCCTACAAAATGTAAGTGCTCTATATGGGGTACCAGCTCAAGTTGACAGTGACTGAAAGACTCCCTTTACCTGTCATCTCATGCAGTCTTGGGCTATGGACCAGGATGTGGTTTGGACATTTTATGGAGAGGATGAATGGCCTTTTAAAGAAACAAAAGGTGATAGTGGATCTTTACAACAATGGACTAAGAGGCTGTATCCAGTCTTAATCCATTTAAGTTTCCTTACTGGATCTAAAAAGGGAATTAATAATAATCTATTGTTGTCTATGCCTCAAACTATACAACCTGGGGAAAATCAAGCCATTTGACCATGGTAGTAGCCTATGCAGTCCAACTTGTTTAGAATCTTAAGCCCTTGGGAAATAGGAGTCACCCAAAAGATTGTTATAAGACCACAGTTTATAAAAAAAAAATTATTAAAATCTTTATTAATTATTGGGGATCTCCTATTCCTGCTGGGGCTCTATGTGTATCTAGGTGACTTTTTCTTATGCCTAAACAGTTTTTAATGCCACTGAAAAAAACTCAGAAAATTTAGAAGGGAAAAATATATTGTACTAGAAGCCTCCTCATAAATCCTCCCTACCTGGTACTTCGTTATCTACTAATGAAAATTTTGCCCCTGTTTGTATGAAACAACAAAAGGAAATCTGTATTATGGGAGAGTTATTCCCTAAATTGTGTAATTTCACTGTCAAGCATTAATGTTCAATGTTGTGTATATATTTCTAATAACTCCCATAATATTTCTCAAGATCTATTAATTCTAGGATGCATTCTATCTATTTTAGTTTTTAGTGGTTGCATTTGATACTGTTGCTATGAAATCTAAATGCAATGTTCTAATGCCCTAACTGTCAGGCAGTATTGTGGAAGATCAACATGTAAAATAGAAGGTGGAAAGGGCATCGGGGTTGACTGAGGGGTTAACATGAATGCCCATTCCCCCTCTTCCTTCCTATTGGTTAGAACCTAGGGAAAGGGACAGGCTGAATTTCTCAGAAGTCCAGTCCTTGAAGAAAAGAGCAAGGATGTGGTGAGAATGTTCTGAGAATTGCACACACAAGCATATATCTTTAGCATTTCTGTAGCTGTTCCAGGCACTGTTCCTCCCCCCACACACTGTAAGAGCTTTATAAGCCCATACCCCCTGATGGGTGGCATGGTACTTTCTAGCCAGCCACAATAGGGTCCTGTAAGTTTTTAAAGCATGTCTACTCATGCTGGCCCCCCATGTGGTTTCTTTGGAATATTGAAACATTTAGTCAACCTCCCTGTGCTTGGCATCCTATATTACAGCTACCCAAACTGATTTAAAAATTCAACACAATCTCAATAGAAATGCCAGCCACGTTTTTTTCAGAATTTGAAAAGCCAATAACCAAGTTTATTTGGAAGGGTAAGGGACCCTGAATAGCCAAAAATATCTCAAAAGAAGAATAAAGTTGAAGGACTCTCATTTCCTGACTTTAATGCATATTACTTAGCTATAGTGCATAAAACAGCATGGTACTGGCATAATGACAGATTGACAAATGGGACCAAATCAAGAACTCAGAAATTGACCCTCACATCTATAGTCAAATGATTTTTGACAAGGCTGTTAAGCCTACCCAGCTGGACCAGAGCAGTCTAGTCAACAAATGGTACTGGGAGAACTAGATAGCCATATCCAAAAGAAAGAATGAAGACCCCTATCTCACATCTTATACACAAATTAATTCAAAATGGACCAAGGACCTACATATAAAAGCAACAACCATAAAACTCCTTGAAGAAACTGTAGGAAAACATCTTCAAGATCTTGTGGTAGGCAGTAGTTTCTTAAATCTTATGCCTAAAGCATGGGCAACAAAAGAACAAAATAGATAAATGGGACCTCCTCAAAATTCAACACTTTTGTACCTCAAAGGACTTTGTCAAAAGGGTGAAAAGGCAGCTGATTTAATGGGAGAAAATATTTGGCAATCACGTATCTGATAAGAGTTTAATATCCATGATATATAAGGAGATCATACAACTCAACTATAAAAATACAAAGTATACAATTAAAAATTGGGCAAAAGATTTGAAAAGATAACTGTCTAAAGAAGAAACGCAAATGGTGAAGAAACACAGGAAAAATGTTCAACATCACTAGAGAATAGAGAAATAGAAATCAAACTATGAGACATCAGTTCACGCTTATTAGACCAGCTGCTATTAATAAATCAGAAAACTGTAAATGTTGGAGAGAATGTGGAGAGATAGGAATGCTTATTCACTATTGGTGGGAATGTAGAATGGTACAGCCACTGTGAAGGACTGTTTGGCATTTCTTAAGGAAGTTGAATATAGACTTCCATGGGACTTGGCAATACCATTGCTTGGAATATACCCAGAATAAATGAGAGCAGTGACACTAATAGACATTTGCACACTGATGGCCATAGAAGCATTATTCATGATAGTCAAAAGTTGGAAACAACCCAGGTGTCCATCAACTGATGAATGGATAAACTGTGAAATATACACAAGATGGAATAGTATGCAGCAGTAAGAAGAAATGAAATCATGAAACATATGAAAACATGGATATACCTGGAGGACATTATGTTGAGTAAAGCAAGCCAGACACAAAAGGACTAATACTGTATGATTGCCACATTACAAACTAAATACATCATGTGAAATATAATTATTTTATGTGAAATATGAATATGGGTAGAATTGCATATATAAGACCATTTTTCTTTGAAGCTAAACAAATGTAAGTTAATACAAAATGTTAATATCAGACAAAAAAAAACAAAACATTATACTAAATGAGGGAGATCAGACACAGAGTGCTACATATTGTATGATTCCATTTATACAAAATGTAAATATAAATCAATTTATAAAGATGAAATGAGATTATTGGTTATGTAGGTCTGAGGAAGGATTGCTAAGGGGTGTGGATTTTTGAGATGATGAATATACAACATTGTGAATATACTAAAAGCCATTGATTATACACTTTAGATAGACTAGCCAGAAACAGAAGCTATTTACAGTGGAGGAAGCATAGAGAGATTGAGAGCTGAGGAATTTTCTGGTTTGTTTGTTTTTTCTTTTTATTATTATTGAAATAATGAAAATGCTCTAATAGTGAATGAAATGATGAATGCACAACTATGTGATTATACCAAATATCATTGATTGCACACCTTGGATGAATTGTATGTTTTATTAATATGTATCAGTAAAATAGATTTTTAAAACAAGGATCATAGCCTCAGAGAATGTGTAGGACAATATCAAGTGTAGCACCACATGCATAATTCCAGTCACAATAAAAAGAGAGAGAGAAGAATGTCAAAGCTTTATTTGAAGAAAAATTGGCTGAAGACTCTCCACATTGGACTAAACATATGAGCATACACATCTAAGTAGCTCAACAATCTCCAAGCAAAATGAACTCAAAAAGGGCCACACCAAGAGAAATAGAGGTGAACTGAAAATCCAAAGACATGAGAGAATTGTGAAAGCAAGAAGAGAGAAACAACTTTCCACATACAAGTGATTCCCAATATGATAGAAACTTATATCTCATCAAGAATTATGATTTCCAAAAGGCAATAGGATGATATACTTCAAGTTCTTAAAGAACAAAGCTGTCAACCATAAATTGATATCTGGCAAAATTATGCTTCAACAGTGAAAGAGATATTGACATATTTCCATATAAGCAAAGGTAGAAAGATTTCTGTACCAGAAGGCTTGACCTTAAGAAAATACTAGAAGGAGGACTTAAGGCTGAAATAAAAGAGCAGTTGACAGTAACTCAAAACCATAAGAAGATATACAGAATTAACAAAAGTAACTACATAGGTAAATACAAAATTATTTATTATTGTACTTTTGGTTTGTAACTGCTTTTTCCCCCAAGATGACTCAAAAATCAAATGAGTAAAACAAAAATTAAATTCTATGGGTCTCTGTATAGAAAGAAGAAATCTGAGACTATAACATTATAAAGTGTGAGGAATAGATATGCAGCATTTGTATACAACTGAAACAAAGATGAAATTTGAACTATTATTTACTATTAGTTTACAATGTTAATTGAAACCACAAATAAAACCACTAAGGAATTAGCTAAAGAACACGGAGAAAAAGGAAACAAGGGAACCAAAATGGTACTTACAAAAATTCATCAAAAATAGGCTGTTTAACAGTTTAGCACTGTTAAGGGAAATCAAAGAAGACTTAAATAAATGGAAGAATATTCCCTGTTCATGGACAGAAAGACTAAACATCATTAAGATGTCTATCCTACCCAAACTTATCTACAGATTTAATGCAATCCCAATAAAAATCAACACTTTATTTTTTAATGAATTGGAAAAACTAACTACAAAATTTATTTGGAAAGGTAACAGGCTCCGAACTGCCAAAGGCATATTGAAAAAGAAAAATGAAGTTGGAAATATCACACATATTACAAAGCTACAGTGGTCAAAACTGCATGGTATTGGCACAAGGATAGACATACTGACCAATGGAACCGAATTGAGAGTTCTGATATAGATCCTTGCATATACAGTCATCTGATAATTGACAAGGCCACCAAGTCCACTCAGTTTGGAGAGAATGGCCTCTTCAACAAGTGGTGCTTGGAGAACTGGATATCCATATCCAAAATAATGAGAGAGGAAGAACATCTCACACCTTATACAAAAATTAACTCAAGATGGATCAAAGATCTAAATATAAGAGCCAAGACCATAAAGACCTTGGAAGATAATGTAGGGAAGCATCTACAGGACCTTGTAATAGGAAATGGTTTCATGAACTTCTCATCCAAAGCACGAAGAGCAGAAGAAAAAGTAGATAAATGGGATTTTCTCAAAATTAAAAACTTTTGCACCTCAAAGGACATTATCAAGAAAATAAAATGGCAGCCTACACAGTGAGAGAAAATACTTGGGAACCATATATCTGATAGGAGCCTAATATCCTGCATATATAAAGAAATCCTACACCTAGAAAATAAAAAGGCAAACAACCCATTCAAAACATGGTTAAGTGACCTGAAAAGACACTTTTCCAAGGAAGAAGTACAAATTGTTAAAAAACACATGAAATGTCTTTTCAGGTCACTTGCCCATTTTTTAAATGGGTTGTTTGTCTTTTTATTTTTGAGATGTAGGATTTCTTTATATATGCAGGATATTAGTCTCCTATCAGATATATGATTGCCAAATATTTTCTCCCATTGGGTAGGCTGCTTTTTTATTTTCTTAATAACCTCCTTTGAGGTGCAGAAGCTTTTAATTTTGATGAAATCCCATTTATCTATTTTTTCTCTTGCTGCTCGTGTTTTGGCTGTGAAGTTCATGAAACCATTTCCTATTACTAGATCCTGTAGATGCTTCCCTACATTCTCTTCCAAGGTCTTTATGGTTTTGGCTCTTATATTTAGATCTTTGATCCATCTGGGAAAGAGTGTGGTCTGTGATGTGAACTGTAGTCTATGCTCGGTGGCAAGGCCCCAGGATGTGTATATCCATTGCGGGTGTAATACCACACGGATGGGGAATGGATGTGTGGTGTGTTTTTGGGGGTGTGGGTGGTGGGGAGCATGGGAATCCCTGTAGTTTCTGAGTAATATTTGGGTAATCTAGGCACCTTTATAAAATGTATATATATATATAATAACATTTATGTAAACAAATGCACATATATGCATATGTATTTATATATCATTTTACAAATAAAAAAAATTAAAAAAAAAACACATGAAAAATTCCTCGACATTGCTAGCTATTAGGGAAATGCAAATCAAAACTACAATGAAATACCATCTTAGACCAATTAGAATGGTGGCTTTTAAAAACATAGCAGACTATAAGTGTTGGAGAGGATGTGGAGGAATGGGAACCCTCATTCACTGCTGGTGGGATTGAGGAATGTTCTAGCACTGTGGAGGACAGTATGGCAGTTCCTCAAAAACAAACTATAGATCTTCCCTATGATCCAGCAATTCCACCACTGGGTATATACCCAGAAGAATTGAAAGCAAAGACAGAAACAGATATATGTACTCCAATGTTCATAGCAGCATTGTTCACTATTGCCAAAAGTTGGAATCAACCCAGGTGCCCATCAACAGATGAATGGATAAACACAATGTGGTACACACATACAAAGGAATATTACTCAGCTGTAAGAACTAATAAAGTGCTAAGACACAGGATGTAGCCTTTGGGCAATTTGATGTAATTATGAACTCCAAAAATAAATTTTGGATTATGCTTGTAAACTGATCTGTTCATATGGCATGATTAAGTTATAATTGGGGCTTTGATTGGGTCACATTATTAGGGCATTGAGCCCCACCTCTGTGTGGGAGGGGGAATCAAATATAAAATAGAGTTGAAGCAGTTTTGATGCTGGAGTTTTGATGTTGGAGAGAAGGCCCCAGGAGAAGAGAAGCAAGCTGTTTGCCTGACAGTCTACAGCTGACCTTGTGGAGGAAACAGAGGAACTAAGCTCGGAGAGAAATGGAGCCCCAGGAAGAGAAGAACCCAAGAAGCCTGAACCTTGGCTAATGTCAGCAGCTGCCTTGCTCCAACACATAGCAACAGACTTTGGTGAGGGAAATAACTTATCCTTTATGGCCTGGTAACTGTGGACTTCTACCCCAAACATACCGCTTATAAAGACCAACCAATTTTTGGTATTTTGCATCAGCACCCCTTTGGCTGACTAATACATGGGATAACATGGATGAATCTTGAAGACTTTATGTTGAGTGAAGCAAGCCAGACATTGAAGGATGAACAGTACATGACCCCACTGATATGAATTAAGGAATTGAGCAGTCTCAGAGAGCTATTCTTTGAATGATATGTTTACAAGAAAGAGAAAAAGAAGAGAAGATTGTGAGCCCTCACCCATATGGATGTAATCTATGGTAAAGTGATAGAGTGTAGTTGCGTATTGAAGGGATAGGACAGAAAGGTAGTAATATTATTGGGTTTGTTTGTGCAAGGTTGACAGGTGGGAAGGTTTGGAAGGGTGCGTTAGAATAACCAGGACATTGGGGGCAGGGAGTGGGGAGAGGGACCAGGTGAACAATTGGGATCTGTGGGTATGAGGTTGAAAGTAAAGAGTGTGAATGCTCTTATCGCAATATGACAAGGAAGGGTCACTGGTCTAGGGTGTTGGGTGGGAAAGCATTCAGGACTGGACATACCTGGAGTAGGTTCTAGGGAGTGTGTGAGTGTTCATCCTGTCATAATGTGTTGTATCAGTGGGTGGAGACCCACATAATGAGCAAGAAGGAGTTGGACTCCCATCTTTGGGAGGACCAATTCATTCAGAAATAGACAGGCGGGGGTCTCTCAAGAGCAAGGGCAGTTCCTAACAGGGGAGGACAAACCAGTGTGTTAAGACATTTTGTTGCATGTAACTATGAATCTTGCCATCCAATGAGTCAAGCCACGGGGTCACTGTGGGCCCCAGTTGGATGGAGAGGGAGGCACAGAATAGATCAAGCTGGGGGTATTTAGTATACCCCTTACAGTGATGGACACAGGACATGGTAAATATCAAAATTTATAAAAGTGTATGGTCTAAAATGCAAACCATACTGTAAACCATTGACAATGTTTAGTAGCTATGTTTCACTATTTGTATATCGGTTATAACAATGCTACCATCCACATATAAAAAGGTTTTAATATGGGGTAAGGAAAGGGAAAGGAGGTTGGGTATATTAGAGTGTCTTGTATTCTGTGTATGACTTTGCTGTGACCTAAAACTTATCTGAAAACAAAATTAAAAATAGTGGGACACTGGGGAATGAGAAGGGGAAAGTGCCACACTACAGACTGGACACCAATTATTGCAGTGATAAAAGGCAAAATGTAAAAAAAAATTTTTTTTTAATTTTTCAATACTTTTCCTTTTTTAAATAATCTCAATCTTTTAATTTTATTTTATTTTTAAGTTTTCATGTATTTTATCTCATACATTTAAACTTATTTTTATTTTATTTTCCTATTAATTGTATTTGGCCATGTATTGGCTTCATCTTTAAAGAAGCTTTGGGTCACAGAAGAGTTACAACTGGGTGGGAGAGGATCATGGGTGGGGGGTATATGGAATGGGGTGTGCATGTGAGGAATTCACCTGAACATACATACAAGGTATATAAAATTGTTGAAATGTTCATGGGGCATTGTCACAGTGGGTGGAGAATCATTCAATAAATGAGAGAATACTGAATTCCCATCCTGGAGAGCTCTGCCACATTCTTCAAAGGAGCAGCAACAGTCCCCCAAGTGCAGGGGCAGTGTCTGGCAAAGGAGGATGATTCACTGATGGGCCCTAGTTGTTAATGACTACCCTTATGAGTCTTTGCTCTTGAAATTGCAACTTAGCATATTGTTATGGGGTGCCTAAGGGTTGTCTCGTGAGAGCCTCCTTTTGCTCAAATGTGGCCTCTCTCTAAGCCAAACTCAGCATATGAATGCATTACCTTCCTCCCAGCATATGACATGACTCATGGGGATGAGCCTCTCTGGCAATGAGGAATTAATACCAAGTGCCAACTGGCAATAGGACTGGAATAAGACCTCAAATAAAAGGGGGAAAATGTAAAGACAAATGAGTTCATATGGTTAAGAGACTTCAAAGTGAGTTGGGAGGTCATCCCAGAGGTAACACTTACACACATCTCAGTAGGGCCTCATAGACTGACAAAGTGGATACCACCCCAAATAGAGGGGCTCCTGAGGGCTCTGGAGACACCCAGGTTCTATGTCAGGGTGGATAGCTCTGGAGTTTGTTGCCTTGCCAGTGGGCCCTACTTTGGAATATGTGCTTCTGTGAGTGACAGAATTGGACTCAAATATGTCTTCCTGCACATGGTTCATCTGTCTCTTTTATTCAAACCTATATGTGGTGCTGGAGTTTGTAGGTGTACATCCAGAGACTGGAGTCTTTGGGCTGTCCATTTGTCAGCTGGGCCTGGAATCTCGGTGGAGCTGCAACTTCTATTCTACAACTTAATGGACTCAGCCAGGACAGCTGGCGGGGAGATGATGATGGACAATGGCCATCCCAGGTAATAGAGAGAGTCTGCAGCTGTAGACAGGATAATCCCATCCATCTTATCCATGGTACATAAAGTCCCTCTCACTTGGAGGTGGAGTGGACATCACCATCCCAGACTCCTCAGGTTTGGGGGAAGAGCGATGGACTAGAGTGTGGACTTACTGGTATTCTGTTATAGACATATTGTGATTCAAGCAATGGAAGAAATTACAACATTAATGTGGAGCCAGTGGTCACTGGACATTCTGCGGGCAGGGAGAGGGAAAAGCAGTTGTAATATAGGGGCTTTTTTGGGACTTGGGAATTGTCCTGGGTGACATTGCAATGACAGACATAGGCCACTTTATATCATCATATAACATGCAGAACTGTTTGGGAGAGAGTGTGGTCTACGATGTGAACTATGGTCCATACTTAATGGCAAAGCCCCAGGATGTGTATATCCATTGCAGGTAATGTGCCACACTAATGAAGGATGTTTATGTGGGAGGTTGTGGGAGGTGTGGGTGGTGGGGCATATGGAATCCCTATATTTTTTGTGTAACATTTATGTAATCTAAGTATCTTTCAAAAATTTTTAATTAAAAAAATCCCACTATATATATGAATATATTTCAAAAAAATTGCTTTAAAAAATAGGCAATTAAGAGTAAGCAAGGAACAAAAAACATACAATACATACAGAAAAAAATTTAATGTCGAAAGTAAACCATTCTTGAGGGGTGGGTGTGGCGCAAATGGTTGGGCCTTCATCTCCCATATGGAGAGACCTGGGTGTGATCTCTGGGACCTCCCAGTAAAAATTAAAAATTAAAAAAAAAAGTAAACCATTCTTTCTCATTTATTACCTTAAAGATCAATGGATTAAACACCCCTATCAATAAACAGATATTGGCTGATTGGATGAAACTGTCCAATCCAGCTAAATGCTTCATATAAGAGATTCACTTTATATAAAAATACACAAATAGAAAGCAAAATAATATTCCATGAAAATATTAAACAAAGGAGATGTCAGAGAAGTTGAACTTTGTCATAAAGTTTGTAAAAGACAAAGTAGGACATAATATATACATAAAAGTTTTAATCCAGTAAAACAATATAACTATTATAAACATATATGCACCTGAAAGAGTCCTAAATTACAAGACGCAAAAAATTTATAGAATTGAGAGACAGATATTTCTATGATGATAGCTGGAGATAGCAATACATCACTATCAGTCATTGATAGAACATCTAGTGAGAATATCAATAAGGAAAGACAAGATTTGAACAACACAATAAAATGCATACCTAATGGACAGACATAAAACACTCCACTGAACAATCAAAGATCACCTATTCTCATTACTCATGGAACATGTTCCTGAATAGACCATATATTAGGTCATTAATCATACCTCAGTAAATTTTAAAAGATTGAAATTATACCAAATATCTTCTCTCTACAAAGGGATGAAGTTGCAAATCAGTAACAAAAAAGAATATGAAAAATTAACAAATATGTGGAAATTAAACATTAAGTAAGCAAACAATGAATCAAAGAAGAAATCAAAAGGAAACTAGAAAATTCTTAGAGATGAATGAAAACAAAAACATAATATACTAAACTTATGGGCAATGCACAAAGGGAAAGTTATATTAATAAATACCGAAATTTAAAAAGAATAAATACCACAAGCCAAAGACTTTACCCGTAGAGAAATTACAAAAAGAACAAACTAAAATCAAAATTTGGAAAGGAAGTAAAAATTAAAGATTAAAACAGAGAAAAATGTGAAAGAGAATTTAAAAATGCAATACAGAGAATCAACAAATGGAAAAGTTCAAACTGAAAATTTTTAGCTAAACTAACAGAGGCAAAAAGATAAAAAACTAAGGAGTATTTCTAACAAATTTAAAGAAATTAAATGATTGTAAAATAATATTATGAACAATTATATGCTGCTATTAGATAATCTGGATGAAAAGCACAAATTCCTAGAAACAAAAGTTCCCAACCATCTCAAGAAGTAGAAAACCTTGACACACTAATAACAAGTGAAAAGACTGAATCACTAATCAAAAACTTCCCAACAAAAAAATCTTCAATAAGATGGATACACTACTGAATTCTACCAAGCATTTAAAGAAGAATTAACACCAATCCTTTGCATATTGTTCCAAAAAAATTTAAAAAGACATAACACTTAATAACTGATTCTATGTCATTATTACCATGATAACAAATCCAGATAAAATATTAGGAGTAAAGAAAATTAAGACCAATATACCTTATGAATGTAGATGAAAACATTTTCAACAAAATACTGGCAAATGAAATAAACCAGTATATTAGAAGAATTCACACACTATGATCAAATGGTTGTCACCCGGTAATAAAAGGATAGTTCAACATAAGGCCAATAATGTCATTCATCACATTATTAGAATGAAGGAAAATATCACATGATGATCTCAATTGATACAGAAAATAAGTTTGAAAAATTCAACATACTTCATGATAAAAACACTAAGAAATCTATGAAAAAAGGAAATCTCAAAAAAAAAAGACAAAAAACTCAAAAAATATAAAAAGGGAAGTATTCTAAAGAAAATGTATTTGTGGAAAACAGCAAACATCAACTGAATGGTGAAAGACTGAAAGCTTTTCCCACCAGATGATAAACAAAACAAGGATGATCGCTCTAACCACTGTTGTTGAACAGTGTACTGGAAGTTTAGTTGTAGTAGTAAAATAATGTAAAGAAATAAAAGCCATCTAATTTGGAAAGGAAGAAGCAAAACTACTCCAATTTGTAGAAACCCTAAGGAAATCACCAGAAAGCTACCTAGGACTAATGAACAAATTCAACAAACTGCAGGGTATATAAAATAAATACATAAAATGAAATAAAACAATTTCAATAGAATATAAAAAATAAAATACCCAGAAATAAATTCAGAGGTGAAAGATTTTAATACTTGAAAACTATAAAATATTGCTGAAAGAAATTAAAATATACCTCAATAAATGGAAAAACATCCCGATTTCATGTATAAGAAGGTTTAATACTGTAAAGATTATTATACTACTAAAGTGCTCTACAAATTCAATGAAATCTCTGATGAAATCCCAGCAGCCTTTTCTGAAGAAATGGAAAAGTTGATCTCCAGATTCATATGGAACTGAATAAAGCCTCAAATAGCCAAAACACTCTTCAAAATGAGAAGCAAAGTTGGAGGAGTCACACTTCTTGATTTAAAAACTTATTATAATATACAGTAATTAAAATAGTGTGACACTAGAAAAGCCATAGACATATAGACCAATGGAATAGAATTCAGATTTCAGAAATAAATCCTGATATCTAAGGGCAGTAGAATTTCCACAAGGGTGGAATTATAATGACTATAATATAGTAATAATAAGTCTAATTTAGCCCATTGTTCTTTCTTCAATCTTGAGGATTTGGGGGTGGTGATGTCCACTCTGTTTCTAATTGAGATGGGGCTTAGATCTCATGGGGAAGATAGATGTAGCTATCTTGCTTACAGTTGCAGACACTCTCTGTTCCTTGGGATGGTGTTTTGTCCATCATCATCTTGTTAGTTGTCTTAGGTGAGTCAAATGAACTGGAAAGTAGGTGTTGCAACTCTGCTAAGATTCAGGGCTCAATAGGCACATGAATAGACCAAAGATTTAAGTCTCTGGAAAATATATTTAACAAGTATCATGCTAATTATAGGTTCAAATAAAAGGGCAGAAGAGCCATGTGTAGAGAAACTATAAATGAGCCTAACGCTGTTACACTGAGGAGGATAAAATCCAAAGTAAGGCCCACTGACAGGATGCCAATTCCTGAGCTTATAGTGTCAATAGGGAAAGAATTGTCTCTTCAACAAATGATCCTGTGATAACTGAAATTCACCTAAAAATAATGATTTTGGATTCCTAAATCTCTTTATAAACAAAAATCAATTCAATATTGATCAACGACCTATGTATATACGAGTTCTTGGAAATTCTTACTAGATATATAGGGAAATACCTCCAGGAGATTGTATTAGGCAGTAGTTTCTTAGATTTTATATCCGTAGCACAAATAACAAGAAACAAAAGAGGTAAATTGTACTACATCAAATTCAAAAAACTTTTTTTACATCAAAGGACATTATCAAGGAAATGAAAAGCCAACCTTCAAGGTGGGAGACAATATTTGGAACGCATGTATCTGATAAGGATTTATATTAAGACTATATAAAAAAACTCCCTCAATTGAACAACATAAAAATAAAGCAAATTTAAAAGCTTGGGAAATGATATGAAGAGACATTTCTCCTAATTAAAGAAACAAATTTCTAATAAGAACATGCAATGATTAGTTATTAGAGAAATGAAAATAAAAACTATAATGAGATACTAGTCCAGATCCACACAAATGACTAGTATTTTAAAAAGAATATACCAACTAGTGACAAGGACACAGTGAAATAGGAACGTTAGTACATTGTTGACAGAATGATGGATAAAGGCCATTATACATTTTGTCAAAACCTATAAAATTGTGAGGGGCAGAGTGTAAAATATAATGTAAAATATGTTCCATGGTTAGTAGCAATGCTTCAACATGTTTTCATCAATTGTAACAAAAGTACCACACTAATGAAAGATATTATTGTGGAAAGTGGGGCATATGAGTATCCCCCATATTTTTGATGTAACATTTATGTAATCTAAAGCTTCTTTAAAAATAAAAAATATTTTAGAAAATAAATGAAATGCTGATAATTTTTCCACCATGCATGAATTTGAAGAAATCTTCTTGAGAAAAATATTAAACACAAAATAAATATATTGAGTACTATCTCCTATATGCAACTCTTAGAATAAACAAATTTGTAGAGACAGAAATCAGAATAGTGGGTACCTAGGGGTGATAGGCGGGTAGAGTGGCTGTTATTGTTTATTGGTAAGAGTTAATATTTAGAAGGATGAGATTGTTCTGGAAATAGATATTGTTGAAAGCTATAAAATATTTTCAGAGAATCTTACACTTAAAAGTTGTTAAAATATTCTTATGTTACACATATTTTATCACAGCAAAGAGACAATAATGCCATTTCAAGTAAGAATAATACAGATAATCAATGAAATCAAACATGATTCTTTGAAGAAGATCAATAAAATTGATAAACCTCTCACCAAAATACTCAAGAAAAAAGGGAGATGATAAAAAGGAAAATTATCAGTAAATGAAAGAGTGACAATCACGACTGATCTTCTTGTCATTATGAAGGATAATAACTGAATATTATGATGACCTCTATGCCCTCAAATTTGATAATTTGATGAAATAGACAAATTCCTTGAAAGACACATCTACCAAAATATACATAAGAGAAATGGATCAACAGAACTGGAGTGTACCTCTTTAAAAAAATGTTAACAATTAAAATCTTCTATAAAGAAAGAGTACCAGGCACATATGGTTTCATTGGTGAATTCTACAAAATGTTCAAAGAAAAAATGATACTATTTCTCTACAATGTGTTCTACAATATATAAACAGAAGAAACAAATCTCAACACATTTTTCAATGCCAGCATTACAATAATACCAAAACCATACAAAAACATTACAAAGGACAATTATAGAACAATATCTGACAAGAAAATGTTTGCAAATTGAATGTAACATCATACAAAGGGAAATATCCATCAAAACTGTGATGATTTGTTTCAGGCATTAACTTGGCTAGATTATTGTGTCCAACTGATTGGTAAAACACTGTCCTAGATGTTGCTACAATGGTATTTTGTAGGTGTAATTAGCATCTTTAATCAGTTGAATTTATTAAGGGCAATTATGATGGATAATGTGTGTGTCCTTATCCAATCAGTTGAAGTCCTAAAGGGCAAAAACTGTGGTTTCAAGAAAAGAAATACTTCCTCAAGACTACCTCATCTATCCATCTCTCAGTTTCCTGCCTGCTTGTATCACAGGAAATCATATTTGACAGTCTACACATCTTGTAAGTTAGTTCCTTAAAATATATATCCTTATGCATACCCCTGTGTGCACATGCACACACACACACACACACACACACACACACACACACAAATCCTGTTGGTTCTGTTTCTAAAAAGAACCCTTACTAATACACTTATTGTTACCAGAGGTGGTTCTTAAGGGTTAGTTTTCTGAATTGGGTCTAGGGTGATGGGAGCTTGTTCTTTATTCTGATTAGATTTTATGGTATTAATGACTCTATTTCCAATTTAAAGTAGGCACTGTGAGTCCAAGGCATGACGTGGCAATAGAGCTAAGTGAAATATCACCATTGGATACACCTAATCAAATAAGTTTAAGAGAGAAGAGTCTGGGAAACCAAGTGTTTGATACCTTGGAAATTTTTGTCAAAGTAAAGAATATAGTGAAATTGGCAAATTGCTTTCAAATGTGCTGGAGAAAGTGGAAAATGAAACAGATGAACCCAGGATAAAAAAACTTCCTAGCTTAAGTCCTGCATAAATGTCCTGAAATATTTTCTGTGTGCCTTTAAAGAAATCCTCATTTCCAAAAGCTTCAGGACAGATATATCTGGAAACCAATCCCAGAATCCCATCTCATGAGTGAATGAAGAAAAATGGAAATAGAATTCCTGACTAAATACAATGTCTTTGATTAAAGAGTGGGCATTGATTAGAAAGAATGGAATCCTGAAAATTGGCATGGGGACAAATGGGCAGATTCTGATACAGTGGGAGGCAATGAACTTCTAAATTCTGCTGAGAATTCTTTGCTACTAACAACAGCCTTTCCATATTCATATAAGGAGGCTAACCCTGCTTTGCTGGATGAATCTGTAATTGACTTCCCTGAGGTAGCTCATTTCTAGACACTGGTGATTCTCTTTAGTACTCAATCTCATCACTCCTCTTTACTTCCAAACCTACTAACTAGACTGAGCTTCCAACAGGCTCTGAAAACTGAGAAACCAATTGTGCTCTATCTAGAGTTAGGCTACACTCCAAAAGAATTTCATGATATTTCCAATTTATGTCTATGAAATATGGGGGGTATGTGTGGAAATGAATATTGAGGATGTGGGATAATGGATCAGGTTGACCTTATTGATATGTGCACTAAACTGAGTCTGTGGATTCAGTGCTTTTTTCCACATAGGGCCAAAAAGCTGTAGCAGTTTCTTTTTATTTTTTGTTTTGCTGAAACATGGATTAAAGATATCCTACACTATATGAAGTTTAAATGCAAAAACTGGCCTGGTATGATGTAAATGATGGTATCAAACGATTTGAGAATTTGGAATGTTAGAAAGGTTTTATCATATAGACTCTGCTCACCCACCTTGAGAATGACCAGAGGATATACTTTCCACCACAAATGTGAGAAAGTAACTCATGAGAGGATCTAGAGCATCCTTGGAGAGCTGTTTGTTCACTCTTCTCTGGGTGAGATATCACAGTGGGAATGTCTGTCACTGGACTGAGGTCTTTAAACTCAGTGGGGATAATTTGATTCTGGGGTTGCAGGCAACAAGTAGTAACATTTAATCACCATAAAGAAGTGGATGTGGTTACTGTAATGCGCAATAGAATCAAAGAATTAATCAAAATAATCTGACTTACAGACATCTTTGGTGTTGGTTAGTTGTATATGTTGTCCCTACAAGTGAAATTGATGGGCAATATTTCTTGATATGTATACACAGATGACTTCTAGTCAAGTAAACAAAAGTCTAATTTGAATCACTAACACAATACATCATGCCCTAAGAATCAATTTCCAGATCTGAGACAGTTTATAGTCTCAGAACCCATTGAATGGAGGGGAGGTTGAGTACTTTGAGAATGCATCCTGCAACAATGCCATTATTTATACTTTTAATCTTTCTCCCAGCCTTCCTAAAAGGGTGATTATGATTTTGGTAAAAGAAATAATCAGGAATTTCAAGGATTACACAGACTGGATTGGAACTAACATTAGTAACAGTATTTCACAACAACACTCTTGTAGCTCAGTAATCAGGTGATGAAAGGAGTTTAGCTCATATCTGTCACACAAGTGGGTCCAAGGGACTACAAAGGCATTCTGGGGTTCTTTCCTCAATTAAGTAAAGCATAGTAAAATGAAAATATTCACCAAGTAACAGAATCCCTAAATGGTTTGTTCATTTGAGGAATGATGGTTACTATGGTATAAAAGGCCAAGTGGAAGCTACTAGAATCATGTGTACTTAGAAAAATGATAGGCCAAATGCAACACCACATTGTCAGAGGGATTGTAGAGATTAATGCCAACCAGGAAGTCTTCACCGATGTGTAGCCGATGTTTCCCACCACATCCCCCTTCAACTTTCCCATTTTGCCTGTGCAGAAAACAGATGGATATTGTAGGATAAGAGCAAATTATAAGAAACTTAACCAAGTTGTGATTACAAGTTCAGCTGCTTTTATAGAGAGTATATCATTGGCTCAGCAATGATCAAATATTTTTGTTTCAGGTATGGAGCTATTGATCTGACCAGTGCCGCTTAGTAAAGACCACTCTAAGCATACTGCTTTCAGCTGGCAAGATCAGCCATCCATATTAACAAACCTACCTCAGAGGTGTATCAACTCTCCAGCCCTACCTATATCATGGTGAAGTCCACAAGGAATTTCTTGACCTTTCCCTTCCACATGTTATAAAACTGGTCCATTATATTGAATATATTTTACTGAATGGAACAAGTGAGCAACAAGTAGCCCTTTTTTCAGACTTATTTGTAAGATTTTTAAAATCAGAGAATGGTAATTAGGTCCGACAACAATTCAGTGAGTTTCCAAATCAGTGAAATTTCTAGGCAAACAGTGGTACGAGCATGTCAAGATATTCATTCTAAGATGAAGGAAAAAAATCATTCCATCTGGCCCTTAATATAGCCATAGGAAAGATACCATTCCTTGTGGGCTTTTGTGGATTTTGTAGGCAATATATTCCTCATTTAGGTTTGTTACTCTAGCTCATGATCAAGTAACCATAAGGTTGCTATTTAAGCATGGAATAGAACAAGTGAAGGTTCTGCTACACATATAGGCTCTCATGGAACTCCTCTGCCACTTCTATGATATAATCTTACAGATCTTACAGCACTTAAAGTGTCAGTGGCAAGTAGCTATACTCTGTGGAATCTCTGGCAGGCCCTTATATGTGATTCAGAATGCAGACCACTAGGAGTTTGAAGTAAAGGACTGCCATCCACAGTAGACAAATACTCTATTTTTTTTTTTTTTGAGGAAGAGCTTGAAGTTTGTTCCTGGACCTTATTAGTGACTGAATGCTTAACCATGTGACCTGAGCTCTTTCTTTACTAGGAATTGGTGCTGTCTGACCCAGTAAGACACAAAGTTGGGAATGCACAGCAGCACTCTTCATCATCAAATGGAAGTGGTATATATGAAATTGGCCTTGAGCAGGCTTTCAAGGTACAAGAAAGTTATAGAAAAACTAGCCCAAATGCTTATGGCCCCACTCCTGCCACATCGCCTTCTCTATCAGTAACACTAGTAGACTAGTTACCTAACACTAGTAGACTAAAGAAGAGAAAATTTGAATATGGTTTAATGATAGCTTTGCCTGATTTGCAAGCATAACCTAAAATGACAGCTGCAGCACCATAGGTCCTTTTTGGGCCCATGAAGGACAGTGGAGAAGGTAATTTTTTCCAGTGGGCAAAATTTTAAGCATTAAAATTTGTTGTTCATTTTGCTCAGAAGGAGAAATGTTCAAATATGATTCTATATTGAGCCATGGGCTGTGTTCATGGGTTTGGCTGGATGGACAGTGGATTTGAAGTAATATAATTGTTGACAAGGATGTTGGGGAGAGTGGTATGTGGATAGAATTTTATGAATGGCTATAAACTCCAAGATAGTTATGTCCCATGTGAATATTACCAAATAGTGACCTCAGAAGTGGAGGGTTCTAATATTGAAGTGGTTAGGATGACCCATTCCGTGAATACCTCTCTCCCTAGCCACTCCTACAATTGCCAATGGGCCCATGAAAAAGAGGCCTTGGTGGAAGTGTTGAAGTTTATGCATGGGCTCAGTCACATGGGCCTCCACTCACCACATCTGTTCTGACTGTAACCATTTCTGAGTGCACAAACTTCTAGGAGCTGAGATCTGGAACCTGATATTGCATCATCCCAAAGATGATCAGCCATCTCCCTGGTGGCACACTAATTACATTGGACCAACTCTTTATGGAAGGGGAAACATTTTGTTATCACTGAAATTAACTCTTATTGTGGATATTGACTTACATTTTTGTACACAATGCTCTGCCAAAACTAGCATCCATGGAATTATAGAATATCTAGTCTGCTTCAATATGTTATACACAGCATTACTTCTGAACAAGAAACTCATTTCATAGGAAATAAAGAATGGCAATTGGCCCATGCTCATAGAAATTCCTGGTCATACCATGTTCCCAGTTATGCTGAAGCAACTGGGCTGAAGAATGGTTGAGTGGCCTTTGAAGACCCAGTTTTGGAGTTGATTAGATAAGATACCTTCCAGGGTTTATATTATGTTCTCCAGGAGGATGTATATGCTCTAAATCAGTGTCAAAAATATATTTCAGTTTCTTCAATAGCCTGGATTCACAGGTCAAGGAATCACAGAGTGGAAACTGGAGCAGAACCACTCATTTTTACCTCTAGTAGTACAGTAGAAAATACTTTGCTTCCTGTCCTCTTATATGCAAACTCTTCTAGTCTAGAGTCTTAATATAAAAGAGAGGCATTCTTTAAATCAGGTACAGAAGAATGATTCCACTTAGTTTGATTTTAAGATTGCCACCCAACAACTTTGTTCTCTTCATTCCTCTGAATCTACAGGCAAATATGGGACATATTATTAGGGAGAAATTGGACAGCTATGACACATTGGTGGTAAACAAGGATATTGCTGGAATACAAGTGATTTCTTAGGGCATCACTTAGTACTACCATGACTTGTGGTTAAAATAAATGGAAATTAGAACTCAATACAGGAAGGATTATGAGTATCCCAAAACCTTCAGAAATTAGAGTTTGGTTTACACAACCAAGGAAAATACAATGACCAGCTTGAATATTTGCTGCAAACCAAGGGTATATGGACTGGGTAGTGGAAGAAGGTAGTTATAAATACAGCTATGGACATGTATCCAGTTGCAGAAATGATGTCTCTAATTGTTATGAGTATTTCTTCCTCATTTTGTCATGAATATGTTTGAGTGTGTGTCTATGCATTAATAAGTTATCTTTGTTTCCTTCTCATTCTTATCCTTTATTACATAATCCAAGTAGTAACTATATAATACAGTATTTAAGTTTCTGGGCATCAAGGAAAAGAAAAAATATCACCCAAGAGCTTTTATTCTCTTCTGGGGAAAGATTTAGTATGTTTGATTGTATGCTGGAGAGTAATTTTACCCAAAGTGGATGTATGCTTTTGTTATTTCCTTTATCTGGAGATTAAGTGTGTTAAGGAACTGTATACAGATGCCAAGGTGACAAGGGGTGGAATGTGATGGTTAATTTTCTGTGTCAACTTGACTAGGTCATGTTGTTCCATTGTTGTTCAACCATTGGCCTAGATGCTGTTGGGAAGGTATTTTGTATTTTTATTAACACCTATAATCCACTGATATTAAATAAGGGAAATTGCTGTCTGTAATGTAGTGGACCTCATCCAATTAGTTGATTGGATGAGCACCCTTCTTTTCCTGTCAATTAAGAGGTATAGGAAAGCTGAAGTGGTTTGGAGACAGTCTTAATTACTATTTCAATGGAATCATTGCTGCCCCTTCTAGTGGAAGCATCCTTCCTTTGGAACTGGGTCCACTAGAGCAGCAGAAAATAAGATCCTGGAGACAGGAAGCAAAATTTTGCGAATGGAGCACTAGCACTAGAGCAAAATCTATGGTTTCAAATAGGAGGAAATTCTGCCTCTAGATAGCACCTTGTAATCTCAGAGTTTTGATGATCTTTGTCTTCCCTACAGATTTCTGTCACAAGACTGAACATCACTCTTGCCAGTATTTCCAGCCCTATTTTCTACCTTAAAGATTTATGACTAGCTGGATTTCTTGATTATGTGAGTCCCTTACAGAACAATTTCAAACTCTCTCTCTCTCTCTCAAACTCTCTCTCTTGATATATATATAGAAAGGAATTATATATTTTATAAATATCAACAAAAATTGATTGTAGAGTTAAATGTAAAATGCAAAACTTCTATATTCTAGTATGAAATATAGGAGAAAATCTAGGTGAGCATCAGCATGAAAATGCTTATTAGTTATGATTACAAAAACAATATTGCATGCAAAAAATTGATAACTGAAACATCATTAAAATTAATAACTTCTGCTCTAAGTACCTTGTTAATAAATTAAAAAGGCATAGAATGGGGAAATCTTTGCACATTATGACAAAGGTCTTGAATCCAAAGCATGCAAGGTACTCTTAAATCAAATAAGGAGCTCTATTTGTCAGGGTTCTCTAGGGAAACAGAATTTACAGGAGATATCCATAAATATTATTAGATTTTATAGTATTGTCTTAGGCAACCTTGGAGATGCAAAAGTGCAAATTCCATAGGGCAAGCTGCAAGGCAGAAACTCCACTGTAGGTTCTCAATAAGTTCTCCAGGAGAATATGGCTTTCTAGAGTAGAGATGGAAATTCTTTCTGTACCAATTTCTGTTTCAGATTGCCAAAGGCAAAGATCGGCTGTTATGCTGATCCTGGACTCATGCTACATTACAAGGCAAAATGATGGCAGGTTTGTGCCTTCTCCTCCAGGCTCATTTTATCTCTGCGCTCAGCTGAGGGTGATCAGGCATATTTTTCATCTCCCCTTTGACTACATCTCTTCAGTTTCAAGTAGATGATTTTAACCTCCTGCCTCTCTTTCAGACTCTCAGTTTTTATCTGTCTTTCTGCAATTGTAAGAAATCCTGGAGTCCTCTCTTACATGGCAGGGTAAAAAAACAGGAGCTCTTTTCTCTGTGTGCTTCTGCACACAGTTTCCCATTTATATAAGTCTCCAGCAAGAAGGATGAGACCCACTCATGGTCACACCTCACTGAAACACTCCAATCAAGGTCCCCAACTGACTTCAATTCAAAGTTTCCCACACCCACAGTAAAGAGTTTGCTCCAAGAACATGAACTTTACAGGGATTCACAAAAGTGTCAAACTGTCACTGAATCTAAAACCAAAGTTGACAAATAGGCAAAAGACCTAAACAGATTTCCCACCAAAAAAGGGATACAAGTGGTAAGTGAACATATGAAAAGATGCACAATATCATATATGATTATGGAATTTAAAATTAAAGCAACAATGAGATACTACTACACAAATATTAGAATGACTAAATTCAAAACAACCACAACACCAAATTCTGGTGAGTATGTTGAGCAACAAGTACTCTCACTGCTGGTGGGAATGGAAAATTGTGCACCCCAGAGAGGATTGTGAGAGGGTGGCAGAGAAGGAAGCCCTGTGGATCAGTTCTCTATCAAAACAACTCTTGAACTGGCAGGGACTCTCTACATGAATTATTCTGGAACTCTGAACTGTACTGGAATGCTGTGCAGTATCTTGGAAGGGCTGGATGAACTACCTGGTGAATTTTCATAAATATTGCTGAATTTTACACTCATTGCAGTGCATACCATCTCCCATTCCCCATCTACATGGCAGGCAGCAGTAGGGGCTGCATCCTGGGCTGCCAGTGCAGCTTGCTGGTGCCAGAGTCCATTTTTATGACTGGGTCCTCCAAAATCTGGATGTGTGTGGTCTGATCACAGGTCACTGCTTTTGATAAGCTGCTTCATATAGATGGGGGGCCAGGTCTATTGAAAGCCATTTCTTCATCCCATTCATGGTAAAGCAGCAGAGGATTTTTAAAGAGGTGGTACATTTTTATCTCCTCTTGGACTATCTATTCCTCATTTATGAGTAAAAATAGTTTGTAAAAATCACAAATTTAAAGCTCCAGGGCTCAAAAAAATAACAAAAACAACAGCAACAAACCCTTGAACTGACAGATTTGTGGGAGAACCAGTTTTCCAGAATTGCATTAAAATAATACTCAGAGTGTCCAGTTCACAACAAAAAATTACAAAACAAACAATGAAACAGGAAAGCATGGTCCATTCACAGGGATGAAAGAACTTGCCATATGTTACCCCAGAGGAACCACATATGTTGGAATTTTCAAAGACTAAACCAACCATCTGAAATATATTACAATGAGCTAAAGAAGTCCATATACAGAGAATTAAAGCAAATTGGTAAAAGGTTGTGTGACCAAAATTAAAAGACATGAATTTTCATGTAATGGAACCAAACAGATATTTCAGAGGTGCAAAGTATGTAAATTGAAATGAAAAACTCATTTTGAGCAGGATTTTTCCACTATTATTCAACATTGCCTGGGATGTTCTAGCTAGAGCAACCAGGCAAAAGAAAGAAATAAAATATATCCAAATTTGAAAAAGAAGAATTTGAATTATCTATATTCACAGATGACAGGATCATATATATACGATTTATATATGTATATAAGATATATATAAAATCTGAAGGAATACACAAAAAAGCTACAGGAACTAATAAATGAAAGCAACTTGCAGGCTAATTTATAAACATGGAGAAGTCAGTTGCCTTTCCCTGCACCAACAATGAACAATATTAAATAGAAATAAAGAAAAATATATTTACTTTACTTCCCATAAAAAAAAAAAAACACTTAGAAATTACTTTAACCAAAGAGATGAAAGATTTGTACACTGAAATCTACAAAAAATTGCTGGAAGAAATGAAAGAAGACCTAAAAATGAAAAGACATTCTGGGTTCATAGGTTAGAAGACATAATATAGTTAAGATGTCAATATGACTTCAAATGATCTACAAATTCAATGTAATCCATATCAGATTTCCAGCAGCCTAATGCAGAATTGAAAAGCTGATCCTCAAACTCATATGGAATTCCAAGGGACCACAAATAACCAAAACAATTTTGACAAAGAATTAAGTTAGAGGACTTACACTTCCTAATTCAAAAAATCACTACAAAGCTACAGCAAGTAAAACAGTGTGATACTGGCATAAGGATGAATATAGAGAACAACAGAATAGATTTCAGATTCCAGAGCTAAATCCAGACATTTATGGCCAGTTTCTATTTAACAACATGCTTAGTTCATTCAATTGGGAACATAATAGTCTGTTCAAAAAAAAAAAAAACCTGCTAAGACACCTGAAAATCTACATGGAAAGAATGAATGTGGGATGGAAGCGGAGGCAGCAGCAGGTTTCTGGTCGTCCTGACTGGCCCCACTCTGCAGATTCCACCGATGATGGAAGCGTGAAGAGGCAGCAGCAGTCCTGGGAATGTGAGGCGGCAGGTGGCAGCAGTATGGATAGTGAGAGTTTTTCCAGATAAAGAAATCTTGGCAAAATTGAAAAGGAAATATTGGGAAAAAGCGATGGAAGATGGCGTCGGTTTAGGTGGGCACTCACCATTTCTTTCATGGAAGATGGCTGATTGGGGACAGGATCTTGCCCAAGTGGTCTCTTCTGCAGAGCAAGAACTTTGGGGTCATCAATCTGGAGGGAGCTGGACAGCGAGGTGGACTGCTCAATATAAAATCGTGAGTTTTTTCCCCAGCTAAAAATCGTGGATGCACAAGGATAAGCCCCACCCTCCTGGCAACCTGGTGAGAGGGAGCACTCTTCAAGAGTGGAAGGGTCCTGGCAAAGGGTGAGAGGGGTTTTTTCTGTTGGTTTGGCTGCCTGGACACCCTTGCAGCTTTTGGGGAGCAAACCAGCCAACTGGAAGTGGTGCTGGGCTGAGGAAAGAGGTGAATCTTCTGAGGAAGCCTGGTTTACATGAAAGCTATGGGACACAGAGGCTTGACTCAGGAGGGGGTGGAGCCAGCCAGTTTTATAATTCCACACTGAGTGTCAGAGTCTCGGCTCCCCTGGGGAGGGTCAGGCATTGGGAAGTGTTTGATAAGTTTCCACAGGCCTATTTAGGGTCCTCTCAGTGGAGGGGGTGGTCCAGAAGAGGCCTTCTTTGGGGCTCCTTATTTCTTCAAAAAATTTTTTAACTTAATTTAATCACTAAAATCTGCCTCAAAACCTGAAGAGAGAAGGCTGCAGGGTAATTGATTGATGAAGGCAGCCTGAGAGGCTCCACAAGGGCCCAAGAAGGAATGCTGTTCTTCTAAGGAAGAACAGCTTTTTTGACTGCATGGTTGTGTGTTTGGTTTTTCTTTGTCTGCTTGTTTAATGCTTTTCTTTCCTCTTTCCTCCCCACCCCCCGTTTTTAAAAATTAGGTGCTGCCATCTTGTTTCTTCTTTGCTGTGCATCTTCTTCCTTGATTTTCGATTCTCTGTGCATATTGATTTTGTCTAACAATGCTATCTCTTTTCCTTCCTTCATCTTTCCACCTTCTGTTTCTGTTGTGTTTCATACATTCCACCTTTTTTCATTAGTTCTCAACTTCATGGGTCTTGATTTCTACCTTGTCTATTCTGTTTTCTTTTTTATTATTATTATTAACTTTTTCCTTTCAGTGCTTTCTTTACTCTTTCCCCCTGTCCTCATCATTCTGGCCTTTTAAATAATTCATTATATTTTTGTCTATTTGGTTTCCCATTCCATTATAAGAATTCCACTCTTTCTCCCCTATTACTCTACACTGCCTACATGGGTTAAATATTCAATTTACTAAGGCTGACACAGCCACTCTTCTAACTTTTACCAATATTAGTATTATCCTTTTCCCTTTCTAACCTCTTTTGATTCCTCTGGCCCTAATCATTTTCCTTCAAGGGAACATAGAAAAAAAACAAGAAAATACAAGAAGAACAAAGTGTCAAAGAGAAAACTTAACACACACACAGAACCACTGCTAAATAAAATCTAGAACAGAGAGAGAAGCTAATCAACTGAATAAATCCATCAAGATAAAATGATGACAAGAGGGCAATAAAAAATTACAAATCATACTGAAAAACAGGAGGACATGGACCATTCCAATGATCAAACTAAAAACCAGGAAGAGATGCAGAACATCGAACAACTAATCAAAGATTTCCAAACAAATATCATGGACCAACTTAATGACGTGAAGGAAGAGATTAAGAATATTAAGAAGACACTGAGAGAACATACCGAAGAAATTGTAAACATACATAAAAAGATAATGGATGTGATGGTGATGAATGGCAAAAGCCAAGAAATCAAAAAGACGTTGGATTCACATAACAGCAGATTTGAACAGGCAGAAGAAAAAATTAGTGATGTGGAAGACAGTATATCTGAAATCAAACAGATACTAGAACAGATAGATAAAAGGAAAAAATCCAGCAGGAATTTAGGGATTTAATAGACAACACAAAATGCACAAATATCCACAATATAGGCATCCAGAAGGAGAAGAGAAGGGAAAGGGAACAGAAGGAGTGTTGAAGGAAATAATGGCTGAAAACTTCCCCACCCTATTGAGGGAGATGGATGTACATGTCCAGGAAGCACAGTGCACCCCAAATGGTATAAATCCCAACAGGCATACTCCAAGACATAATTATCAAAATGTCCAATGCTCAAGACAAAGAGAAAACACTCAAGGCAGCAAGAGAAAAGAGAACCTTCACAGAGAAGGGAAGCACAATAAGATTAAGTGCTGATTTCTCATCTGAAGTCACGGAGACAATAAAACAGTGGTATGATATTGTCAAGATACTAAAAGAAAAAACTTCCAGTCAAGAATTCTCTATCCAGCAAAGGTGGTATTCAAAAATGATGGAGAGTTCAAAATATTTACACAAAAATGGAAATCAAGAGAATATGCAAATAAGAAATCTGCATTTCAAGAAATACTAAAGGAAATTCTACAGGTTGAAAGGAAAAAACAAGAGAGAGAGACTTGGAGGAGAGTGTAAGAACAACTGAAAAACAAAAAGAGAAAAAAAACATATGACATGCATAAACTCAAAGAAAATAGGGCTGATGTAAGAAATTCATTGAGAGTAATAACACTGAATGCTAATGGATAAAACTCACCAGTCAAGAGACACAGATTGGCAGAATGGATAAGGAAATACGACCCATCTACATGTTGTCTACAAAAACCCACCTTAGACTCAGTGATTCAAGGATGCTGAAAGTGAATGGCTGGAAAACAATTTTATAAGCAAACAATAACCAAAAAAGGGCAGGAGTAGCTATCCTAATATTGGACAAAATAGAGTTTAAATGCAAAACTATTGTAAGAGAAAAAGATGGACAATATATAGTATTAAAGGAGTAATCTTCCAAGAACAGAGAACAATCATAAATATTTATGCACCTAATCAGGGTGCCTCAAAATGCAGGAGGCAAACACTGGAAAAACTAAGTGGAGAAATAGATGCCTCTACACTTATAGTGGGGGACTTTAATACATGATTATCACCATTATGCAGAACATCTAAAAAGTGAATCAATAAAGAAACAAAGACTCTGAATAATACATTAGAGTACTTGGACCTAATAGACATATACAGAATGCTACAGCCAAATACAGTGGAATATACATTCTTCTTGAGTTCACATGGATCATACTCCAAGATAGACCACATGCTAGGTTAGAGAACAACACTCAATGAATTCAGAAAGATTGAGATTACACAAAGTAATTTCTCTGACCACAATGGAATTAAATTGGAAATCACTAAGGACTAGAGAACCAGATTAGGCACAAAGATATGGAAGCTAAACAACACACTGTTAGAGAAGCAGTGGGTCAAGGAGGAAATCTCAAAAGAAATCAGTAAATACCTCTAATCAAATGAAAATGAGAACACAACATAGCAAAACCTATGGGATGCAGCCAAAGCTGTCTTGAGAGGGAAATTTATAGCCATAAATGCATCTATTAAAAAAGAAGAAAGAGTTAAAATTGAAGACCTAACTGCCCACCTGGAGGAATTGGAAAAACAACAAAAAACTAACCCCAAAGTAAGTAGAAAGAAAGAAGGAACAAAGATTAGAACAGAACTAAATGAAACAGAAAATAAGAAAGCATTAGGAAAAATAATCAAAATGAAAATCTGGTTCTTTGAGAAGATCAGTAAAATGACAAATCCTTAGCCAGAATAACAAAGAAAAAGAGAGAGCAGATGCAAATACACAAAATAAGGAATGAAGAAGGGGAAATCACTACTGACCCCACAGAAATAGAGTATCATAAGAGGATACTTTGAAAAATTATATGCCAACAAGAATGATAATTTAGAGGAAATGGACAAATTCCTAGAAACTCACAAACAGCCTACATTGATGAAAAAAAAAAAAACGTATTCAGGGCATGGAGGGGAAGGGGAGTTGCCATACAGGGGCTTTTTCAGGATTTGGGGATTGTACTGAGTGGCATTGTGGTGATGGATGTAGGCCATTTTACATCAGCATATACCATGCAGAACTGTGTGGAGAGAGTGTGGTCTACAATGTGAACTGTGGTCTATGCTTGGTGGCAAGGCCCCAGGATGTGTATATCCATTGTGGGTGATGTGCCACACTGATGAAGGATGTTGTTGTGGGATGTTGTAGGAGGTGTGGGAGGTGGGGAACATGGGAATCCCTGTAACTTCTGTGTAATATTTAAGTAATCTAAGCACCTTAAAAAAAAAATATATATATATATATATAACATTTATATATATAATGTTATATATATAATATTTATGTAAGCAAATGCACATATATGCATATATATTTATATATCATTTTACAAAATATTGGTATGTATTGTGAGACATTTGATTTTTACCGACAATAATAATAATAATAATAATAATGAAATTGATGAACTCAACACTCATCAAAAACCTCCCAAATAAGAAGAGCCCAGGACCAGATGGCTTCACAGGTGAATTCTACCAAACATTCCGGAAAGAGCTAACACCAATTCTACTTAAGCTATTCCAAAAAATAGAAGTAGAAGGAACATTGCCTAACTCATTCTGTGATGCCAACATTACCCTGACACCAAAGCCAAACAAAGATACCACAAGAAAGGAAAATTACAGACCAATTTATCTAATGAACCTAGATGCTAAAATCCTCAACAAAATACCTGCTAATTGCACTCAACACCATATCAAAAGAATTACACAACATGACCAAGTGGGATTCACCCCAGGTATGCAAGGACAGTTCAACATAAGAAAATCAATCAATGCAATACACCACATAAACAGATTGAAAGAAAAAAATCACATGATCATCTTTATAAATGCAGAAAAAGCATTAGACAAAATACAGCACTCTTTCCTGATAAAAACATTGCAAAAGATAGGAATAGAAAGAAACTTTCTGAACATGATAAAGGGTATATATGGAAAACACAAAGCTAACATCATCTTCAAAGGAGAAATCCTAAAAACTTCACTCTTATATCAGGAAAAAGGCAAGTATTCCCACTATGACCACTCCTATTTAACATTGTCTTAGAATTTCTTGCTCAAGCACTGAGGCAAGAAAAAGATATAAAAGGCATCCAAATTGGAAAAGAAGAAGTAAAAATTTCATTATTTGCAGATGACATGATCCTATAAGTAGAAAGTCCTGAGAAATCTACAGCAAAGCTTCTAAAACTTATAAAAGAGTTCAGTAACATCACAGGCTGTAAGATCAATACTCAAAAATCAGTAGCATTTCTGTACACTAATAACGAGCAATCTGAGGAGGAAATCAAGAAAAAAAATACCATTTACAATAGTAATTAAAAGAATCAAATACCTAGGAATAAATTGAACTAAAAATGTAAAGGACTTATATAAAGAAAACTACACAACACTGTTGAAGGAAATCAAAGAAGACTCAAATAAATGGGAGAATATTCCCTGTTCATGGATAGGAAGACTAAACCTCATTGAGATGTCTATCCTACCCAAAATAATCTACAGATTTAATGCAATCCCAATAAAAATCAAAACTTTTTAAAAATGAAATGGAAAAACTAACAACAAAATTTATTTGAAAGGGTAAGAGGCCCCGAATCACCAAAGACATATTGAAAAGGAAAAATGAAGTTGGAGGTATTACACAACCTGACTTTAAAACATACTACAAAGCTACAGAGGTGAAAACCTCATGGTATTGGCACAAGGATAGAAACATTGACCAATGGAACCAAATTGAGAGTCCTGATATAAATCCTCACATATACAGTCATCTAATATTCAACAAAGACACCAAGCCCACTCAGCTGGGAAAGAATGGCCTCTTCAACAAGTGGTGCATGGAGAACTGGATATCCATATCCAATAGAATGAGAGAAGAACACCACCTCACACTTTATTTGAAAATCAACTCAAGATGGGTCAAAGATCTAAATATAAGAGCCAAGACCATAATGACCTTGGAAGATAATGTAGGGAAGCATCTACAGGACCTTGTAATAGGAAATGGTTTCATGAACTTCACACCCAAAGCATGAGCAGCACAAGAAAAAATAGATAAAAGGGATCTCCTCATAATTAAAAACGTTTGCACCTCAAAGGATGTTATCAAGAAAATAAAAAGGCAGCCTACCCAATGGGAGAAAATATTTGGCAACCATATATCTGATAGGAGCCTAATATCCTGCATATATAAAGAAATCCTACACCTCGAAAATAAAAAAACTAACAACCCATTTTAAAAATGGGCAAGTGACCTGAAAAAATACTTCTCAAGGAAGAAATACAAATAGCTAAAAAGAACATGAAAAAATGCTCAACATTTCTAGCTATTAGAGAAATGCAAATCAAAACTTCATTGAGATGCCATCTTACAACAATTAGAATGCTGTCTATTAAAAAATAATAGCAGACTCTAAGAGTTGGAGAGGATGTGGAGGAATGGGAGCCCTCATCCACTGCTGGTGGGATTGTGGAATGGTCCAGCCACTGTGGAGGACAGTTTTGCGCTTTCTCAAAAAACTAACTATAGATCTTCTATATGATCCAGCGATTCCACTGCTGGGTATATACCCAGAAGAATTGAAAGCAAATACACCAACAAATATATGCACACCAATGTTCATAGTGGCACTGTTCACTATTGCCAAAACTTGGGATCAACTCAGGTGCCCATCAACAGGTGAATGGATAAACAAAATGTGGTACATACATACAATGGAATATTACTCAGCTGTAAGAAGGAATAAAGCACTAACACCTGGGATAACATGGATGAATCTGGAAGACTTTATATTGAGTGAAGCAAGCAGGGCATTGAAGGTTGAACAATACATGACCTCACTGATATGATTTAAGGAAATTGAACAGTCTCTGAGAACTTTGTCTGAAGAATAGGCATACACGAAAGAGAAAGTTGTGAGTCATCACCCATATAAACTTAATCTATGGCAAAGTGATAGAGTGTAGTTATGTATTGAAGGGATAGGACAGGAGGGCAGTGATATATTGGGTTGGGTGGTGCAGGGTTGACAGGTGGGTAGATTGGGAAGGGTGGGTTAAAATACCTAGGATACTGAGGGGAGAGAGGAAATAGACAGGTGGGCATCTCTTAAGAGCAAGGGTAGTTCCTAATAGTGGAGGAAAAACCAGTGTGTCATGACCTCTTGATGCATGTTACTATGAATCTTGTCATACAATGAGTCAAGCCAGGGGGATGTCATGGGACCTGGGGAGATTGGGGGAGGAACAGAATAGATCAAGCAGAGGGTATTAAGTGGTCAGTGAAAATGTTTTTCATTACCTTATAATGATGGACACAGGACATGGTAAATATCATCAAAATTTATAAAAGCGTATGATCCAAAATGTAAACCATACTGTAAACCATTGATAATGTTTAGTAACTATGTTTCACTATCTGTATATCAGCTATAACAATGCCATGATCAACATACAAAAAAGTTTTAATATGGGGTGAGGAAAGGGGGAGGAGGTTGGGTATATGAGAGTGTCTTGTATTCGGTGTGTGACCTTGCTGTGACCTAAAACTTCTTTGAAAATTAAATGAAAAATAGTGGGACACTGGGGAGTGAGAGGGGGAAGGTGCCACGGTACAGACTGGACACCCAAAATTGCAGTGATGAAAGGCCAAATGTAAAAAAAAAATTTTTTTTTAATTTCTTTTTCCCGTTTTTCAAATATCCCAATCCTTTAATTTAATTTTATTTTTAGTTTTTTTTTTAAAAAAGTTTTCATGTATTTTATCTCTTATATTTAAACATAACTATTAATTCATTTACCTATTAATTGCATTTGGCTATTGTATTGGCTTCATCTTTAAAGAAGCTTTGGATCACGGAAGGGTTACAACTGGGACAGGAGAGGATTGTTGGTGAGGGGTGTCAGGGATGGGGGCTTGCATGGGAAGAAGTTCACCTGAGCATACATAAAAAGTATATATAATTGTTCAAATTCTCATGGCTCATGGTCACAGTGGATGGAGAACCACTCAAAAAATGAAATACTGAATTCTCATCCTGGACAGCTCTGCCATATTCTCCAAGGGAGAAGCAACAGTCCCCCAAGTGCAGGGGCGGTGTCTGGTAAAGAAGGATGATCCACTGATGGGGTCTTGTTATTGATGGCTAGCCTTATGAGTCTCAGCTCTTGAAATTGAAACTTAACCTATTTTTATGGCGTGCCTAAGTGTTACCTCCTGAGAGCCCCCTTGTTACTCATATTTGACCTCTCTCTAAGCCAAACTCAGTATATGAATACATTACCTTCCTCCCAGCATGGTATATGACCCCTGGGTATGAGACTCCCTGGCAAGAGGGATTACTAACAAGTGCCAATGGGCAACACAACTGGTAAAAGACCACGAATAAAAGGGGAAAGGTAAAGACAAATTAGTTCGTATGTCTAAGAGACTTCAAAGTGAGTTTGGAGGTAATCCCAGAGGTAACACATATGCACATCTCAATACAACCTCATAGGCTTCCAATGTGGATACACTCCAAACAGAGGGGCTCCTGAGGGTTCTGGAGGCTGACAGAGTTGGACCCAAATATGTCTTCCCTTCACCTGGTCCATCTGTCCCTTCTATTCAAACCTATATGTGTTGCCGGAGTTTGTAGGTGTACTTCCAGAGACCATAGTCTTTGGGCTGGCCATGTGCCTGCTGGGCTCAGAATCTCAGTGGAGCTGCAACTCTTACTCTAAATTTCAATGGACTCACTCGGACACCTTGTGGGGAGATGATGATGGACAACAGCCATCCCAGGGAATGGAGGGAGTCTGCAGTGGTAGGCAGGATAATCTCATCCATCTTATCCATGATATATAAGCCCCCTCTCACTTGGAGGTGGAGTGGACATCACCATCTCAGACTCCTCAGGATTGGGGGAAGTGCTATGGACTAGAGTAGACTTACTGTTATTCTGTTATAGTTATATTGTGATTCATGCAATGGAAGTAATTACAACATTAATGTGGAGCCAGTGGCCACCAGACGCTTTAGGGGCAGGGAGAGGGAAAAACAGTTGTAATACAGAGGATTTTTCGGGACTTGGGAATTATCCTGAGTGACATTGCAATGACAGATATAGGCCATTTTATGTCATTATATAACATGCAGAACTGTGTGTGAGAGAGTGGTCTACAATGTGAACTATGGTCCATGTTTAGTGGCAAAGCCCCAAGATGTGTATATCTATTGCAAGTGATGTGCCACACTAATGAAGGATGTTTATGTGTGAGGTTGTGGGAGGAGTGGGAGGTGGGGCTTATGGGAATCCCTACAATTTTTGCGTAACCTTTATGCAATCTAAGTAACTTTTTGAAAATAAAAAATAAAATTATTAAAAATAAAATAAAATAAAAAAAGAATGAATGTGGATCCTACATCTCACCATATCTAATAACCAAATCAAAATGCAAAAACAACCTAAATATAAGAGTGAATACCATAAAATTTCAAGAAGAAAACATAGGGAAATGCCTTCAGGACCTTGTAGGAAGCAATGGATATTTAGATTTTACACCAAAAGCATAAGGAACAAAAGAAAAAATTAGATAAATGGGACTTCATCAAAACTGAAAATTTTGTATATCAAAGGATATTATCAAGAAAATGAAGACAACCTACAGAATGGTAAAACATACTTAGAAACCATTTATCTCATAATGTTTTAAAATCCAGAATATATAAAGAGTCATACAACTCAACAACAAAAACACAAACAACCCAAATTTAAAAAGAACAAATATTTGAATAAAGTTTTCTCTAAATATGATACTCAACTGGCCCATAAAGACATAAAAGGACTCTCATTATCAGAGGATACTAGGAAAATGACACAAAGTAGGTAGGCAGTGTCTGACCCTCACAAAAAAATACAGAGAGAAAGCAGAGACCTACCTAAAGGAGCTGCTTTGGATACATACAGGAAAGGAAGGTGCTCTGAGTCAATTAGGAGGGTACTGGAAAGATAAATAAGTGAAAGGAAAACCATGAGTTGCTTGCCCCTGTGGCTCAAAATGGCACATATATCCCGCCTTCAGGGGAAGTAGCCTCAGTGGAGCCCCTGGTTTGCTGTTCCCAATGGAGTGGGAGGGTGTATTCCCTGGGAGGAAGAGGAGTTTGGGAAGGTGGAGAGTGGTTTCTCTGTGGTGTGTTTGGCCAGGTGAGCCCCTTTTGAATCTTGGAAGGGACCCTGACCCAACAGGGAGAGGAAGTGGGGCATGTGGGAATCCCCTATATTTTTAATGTAACATTTATGTAATCTTAAGTTTCTTTAAAATAAATTTTAAAAATGAAAAAAAAGAGGAAGAAGGAAGGCTAAGCCCTCACAGAGATCAGTGGCCATCTTGTTTCAACACATGGGAATAGACTTTGGTGAGAAAAGTAACCTCGAGTTGGAATCTTTAGGACCTTGTAACAGTAAGTTTTACCCCCAATAAAAACTCTTTATAAAAGCCAACAGATTTCTGATACTTTGCATCCACAACCCTTTTGGTTGACTAATATGGCATGCTATGAGACCACAATGGAAGAAGCTAGAAATCATAACAGGAATAATAGTGGAAAATTAGAAATATGTGCCAATTTAAAAATACATTATTAAATAACCAATGAGTAAAAGAAGAAATTCCCTCAAATTAGAGGATATTAATTTTTCTCTTATTAGAGAATTAGAGAAGTTGTAGATTTACAGAAAAATCTATCACAATGTGCAGAGGTCCCATATACCCCTCCCCATTATTAACACCATGCTTTAATTTGGAATATTTCTTATAGTTAATGAAAGAATATTATTATAATAGCACTGTTATTCATACTCCATTGTTTTTATTAGGGTTTACTGATTGTATTGTATATATGATTAATGGAATAAAATGTTAAAAACTCATGGAACAGCAATACACAATGACTCAATTTAAACTGTGTACTAAAGTTAATAGTACAATAATTAAAGTGTACTATCATCAATTGTAACAACTGCTCCACACCAATGCAAGGTGTTAATAATAGGGTGATATATGGGAATCCTTTAGTTTACTCATGATTGTTTTGTACACCCACAACTTCTCTAATAAAAAATTGTATGTAATTATAAATATATAAATAAAAGTATATATATCCCCAAATTTCCTCTTGTAGCCATGTTAAAATATAAAATTCATGCTGTTAATTTCACTTACAATGTTGTGTTACCATAACCACCATCCATTACAAAATTTTACATTACTCTAAATAGAAGCTCTTGAGCATTAACTCCCATTTTCTAGCTCCACATTGGCTTCTAGAGACCTATATACTACTTTCTATCTCTATGAATTTACTTATACTAATTATTTCGTATGTGACATCATACAATTTTAACCTTTTGTACCTTGCTAATTTCACTCAGTAGAACATATTCAAGATTCATACAGGTTTTTGCCTGTGTCAGTATTTCCTTCCTTATTAAGGCTGAATAATATTCCATTGTATGGATATACCACATTTCATTTATCCATTCATCACTTGATGAACATTTGCTTTGCTTCCAGTTTTGGCAACTGTGAATAATTCTGCTATGAACATCAGTTCACAAATATCTGTTCAGGGACCTGCTTTTGATTTTTCTGGTTCTATGATTAGCTGGAGGACTGCTGGGTTATATGGTAATTCTATACTTGACTTTCTGAGGAATTGCCAAACTGTCTTCCATAGTGGCTGAAACATTTTACCTTCCCACAAAAAATAAATGAATGTCCTTATTTCTCAACATCCTCTCCAACACTCAAGTCAATTACATTGGTTTATATGTATGGCCTTGAGCCAGTACCATGTAGTATTGATAACTGTGTCTTTTTATTAAGTTTTAAGATCAGGAAGTATGTGTCCTGAAGCTTCATTCTTCTCTTTCAAGATGGCTTTGGCTATTCCAAGTGCATTAACATTCTATATATATTTCAAGATTTGCTTTTCAATTTCTGCAGAGAAGGCTGTAGGAATATTGGTTAGGATTGCATTGGGTCTATACATCACTTTGGGTTGAAGTGGCATCTTAACAGTATTTCATTTTTTAATCCACAAACACAAAATATCCTTCCATTTCCTTAGATCTTCTTGGATTTCTTTTAGCAATATTTAGTATTTTTTGTGTATTCATCTTTTGCATTACTAGTTAGATTTATTCCTAGATAGTTGATTCATTTAGTTGTCACTGTAAATCGAATTTTGACTTGATTTCTTCAGGTTGTTCATTAATGATGTGCAGTAAATAGTCAATTTTTGCATATGGATCTTCTAACTCACCATTCTGCTGAACCTTCATTTATTAGTGCTGCTAATTTTATTGTGGATTTTTCAGGATATTCTATATATAGGATCGTATCACCTGCCATTGGAAAAGTTTCACTTCTCCAATTTTGATGGCCTTTACTTCTTTTTCTTGCCTAATTATTCTGGATAAAACTTTCAGGTCAATGTTGAAATACAGTGGTCACAGTGGACATACATGTTTTGTTCCTGCCCTAGAGGAAAAGCTTTCAGCCTTAACTGCACAGAGTATAATGTTACTGGTGATTTTTTTAACATGACTTTTATCTTGTTGAGGAAGTTTCCAATTTTTCCTAATTTACTAAGTGTTTTTTTTTACCAAGAAGGGATGCTGGATTTGTAAAATTCCTCTTCTGTTTCAATTGAGATTATCATGTGTTTTTCTCTTTGTTATGTTAATGTGGTTTATTACATTAACTGATTTTCTTATGTTGAACTACCCTTGTATAACTTGGATAAATCTCACTTCATCATGGTAAAACATTATTTTGATTTAGTGTTGGATTGGTTTTGTTAATATTTTGTTGAGGATTTTTAAATCTGTATTCATAAGGGATATTGCTGTGTATTTTTTCCCATGCCATATTTATCTGACTTTGTTATTAGTATGATTTTGACCTCATAGAATGGGTAAGGGGAAGTTCAGTCCTCTAAATTTTTGTACAATTTGGAACAGGTTTGAATTTTTTTCTCCATTGAATATTTGTTAAAATTTGCCAGTGAAACCATCAAGTACTGGGCTTTTATTTGTTGGAAAGTGTTTAATTACTGATTAATACTTGAATTAAGAACTTTACTAGTTCTTAGTCTATTGAGTTCTTCTATTTCATACTGAGTCTCAATGAAGGTAGTGTGTATGTTTCTAGGATTTTCCCCTTTTATCTAGATTATAAAATTTTTGCAATATTCAGAAGGGTGGAGAATTTGAGGAGAGAAGGTAACATGAGTGCAGCTCCCCTCTTTACCACTAGAATGTAACCACTGGGAAAGCAGGGACCCTGTCTCTCTTCACTTGTATCCCCAGGGCCTAAAAACTAAACTGTACCCTCTTCATTACTGATATTTGATAAATATTTGATAAAAGAAGGCCAATATCAACTCTCCAAATCCTAAGCAAAGTGCAATACCGTGTTATAGTGCCATTAAAAATTCCAATTATGGGGAAGCAATTGTTAGAGAAATCTGTTGTTTTCAGAAAGAAAAACAATGTCCCACTTGAAGCCGATTCCTCCACAACACGTAGAAATGGCAATGAGCTTGAAAATAAAGCTCTTTATTAGACTACTATTTTATGTCACCTGACTTAATAAGCTGATAAGTATTTATCATTTAGAATAACTGATAAGCGTTAATTGCCAATGCTTGCTTTCTTTATGCCTATTGCTGTCTCCTACATCTTCCTATCTCCCTCAGCCACCTCTGATAATAAATCAGTCCAAACTTTTTCTTGCAGGCACCCCCTGGATACTTCCATTCTCCTCCTATCTGGGCTGGTTGCTTCCTAACAATTCCTTTTGCTTATCTTGTAAATGGACTCCTTAGGTTCATTTATTCTGTGTCTTCTTCTTTCTTAGTTTACTCTTTGTTTAAATGGAGCACACTCTACAGTACTTTCAAAAGGTTTAAAGGATATGCATAATGACAAAAATTATGCTGAAAACAACCTTCAGCATATCAAATTCTATATTATTGCTTATATTGTTTTATCTTCTTCAAATGCCCTGTTAAAATTCTATATGGCAAGTGGACTCAAAAAATACTCAAACTCTGTTGAAGAGATATTGCTGTCTTGAAGAGGGCAAAAAAAATGTAAAAGGCTATTTCAGCCAATCTATAGGTATTGCTATAGGAATTGCATTTAATTGTACCCTACAAACACTTAGTTTTAAAAATTGGTACTCACTTAATAAAGGTTTCTCTCACTGATGGAGCCAAAATGAATTCTCTTATAATCCATTTTATTTCTTGCATCTATAATAATGTCAGCCCTATCATTTCTGATTTTAATTTAGTGTCTGTTCTCTTATTTTCTTTGACAATCCAGGTAAAGTTTTGTCAATTTTATCTTTTCAAAGAAACAGTTTATGGTTTGTGGATTCCCTCTGTTCTCTTTTTATTCTCTGTTTCATTTATCTTTGTTATTAACTTCATTTTGCTGGCTTTGAGTTGATTTTGCATTTCTTTTTCTAGATAATCTAATTGGGTAATTAGGTCTCTGATTTTAGATCATTGCTCTTTCATATTATAAGCATTTAATGCTACAGATTTCATTATCAACACTGCCTTCAATGCATCCAATAAGTTTTGGTGTGCTGTGTTTTCAAGTGCACTCACATCAAGAAACTGCCTAATTTCCCTTGTGGTCTCTTATTTTACACAATCAGTGGATCAAAGTACATTGTTCAAATTCCACATATTTGTGGATTTTTCAGTTCTCCCTCTGTTATTGATTTCTAGTGGTCAGAGCAAATAATTATACAATTTCATTTAAAATTAATTGAAGTATATCATTAATACATTAACATACCTAATAAGTGTATACTAAAAGTCCTGAATTTACAAAACAAACAGGCATATCATCAAACAGGGTTCTCATACATCAACCCATGAACCAAAGCTTGGATACTTGTGAAACATTTGTTATAAACTATGAAAAAGCATCATCAAAATATTATTGCTTCAATAAGTATTCATCAATTGTTACAAATATAACAAATATAATTTCGTTACCAATCTAACGAAAGATATTGTTGGGGGTGGGGATACGGGAATCTAATATAATTTTTATGGAAAACTTATTTGATCTAAAGCTTCTTTAAAAAGAAAAAAAACAAGAAAAAATACTAACTATAGTCAATATCTTAAATTTGGTGTATTTTTTCCACAACCTACCAATTATCAATACCCAGTATTAGCAGTATATATTTGTTTAAGTTCATGAGAGAATGTTCTCATAGCTCTTCTCTTAGTCAAAATGCATCTTCCATCACATGATTTCCTATGTTATGCAATCTCAATTTTGTATAATCTATTCAAAATGTACACTCAGTGGCTCTCATTTTCATTACAGAGTTGTGCTGTCATCACCTCAGTCAATTTGAGAACATTTAATTACTACAAAAGGAAATATCCCATACCTCTTTATACCCCCTATTGTTGTCCTTTAGAATTTATATCATATCTACTTTGTCATTGCTGCAAACATAAAACAATATTATTGTTAAATATATCCGTAAGTTAAGTTAGTGGTAATTTGCATATTGTTCACCACTTTCTTAACCTTTCATCAAAGAAGAAAATTATTATACTTATATTATTAACCACAATCTTCAACCACCACCAAAATCACTGTTCTATTCCTTAGATTTTCCTCTAGCTTCCTTGAAATAGATATTTACATCCACAGACTACCCCTTTTAACTATAAATTATATTTATAACTGTTCATTAAAATATTTTTTCACCATGAAGTGAGATTTATCCCAGTTATGCAAGGGTAGTTCAACATAAGAAAATCAGTTAATGTAATACACCAAATTAAGAAAGAGAAAAACACATGATCATCACAATTGAAGCAGAAGAACAATTTTACAAAATCCAGCATTTCTTCCTGACCAAAAAAAAAAAAAAAAAAAAAAACACTTGGTAAATTAGGATTAGTGGGAAATTTCTTCAACATAATAAAAGTCATGTTTGAAAAAATCACCAATAACATTATACTCCATGCAGTAAGGCTGAAAGTGTTCCCTCTAGGAACAGGATAAAATATGTATGCCACTGTGACCACTGTTTTTCAACATTAAACTGGAAGTTTTATCGAGAGCTATTAGGCAAGAAAAAGAAGTAAAATGCATCAAAATTGGAGAAGAAGTGAAACTTTTCCAATGACAGTTGATATGATCCTTTATATAGAATGTCCTGAAAACTCCACAGTAAATTTATTAGAAATAATAAATGAATTCAGCAAGAAGGCAGATTACATGATCCATATGCAAAAAAATCACCTTTTTTCTACACATTAATAATGAACAACCTGAAGAAGAAATCAAGAAAAAACTCCATTTACAGTAGCAACTAAAACAGTCAAATATCTAGGAATAAATCTAACTAGGGTTGTAAAAGATGAGTATACAGAAACTACAAAATATTACTAAAAGAAATCCAAGAAGATCTAAATAAATGGAAGGATATTTTGTATTTGTAGATTGAAAGACTAAATATTGTTTAGATGTTGCTTCAACCCAAAGTGATATACAGACCCAATGCAATCCTAACCAATATTCCTACAGCCTTCTCTGCAGAAATTGATAAGCAAATCTTGAAATATATATAGAATGTTAATGCACTTGGAATAGCCAAAGCCATCTTAAAGAAAAGAATGAAGCTTCAAGACTCACACTTCCTGATCTTAAAGCTTACTAAAAAGACAGTTATGAAAACTGCATGATACTGGCTCAGGGACATACATATAAACCAATGGAATGGAATTGAGTGCTCAGAATTCAACCCACACATGTGTGGGCAAGTGATTTTTTTCTTTCTTTAATTTTTATTTTTTTAAAAAGATATTTATATTACATAAATGTTACATAGAAATACAGGGGACCCCCATATGCCCTGCTCCCACACCTCCCACATTTAGCCACATTAACAATATCCTTCATTAGTGTGGTACATTCATTGCAATTGATGAACATATTTTGGAGCACTGCTACCAAGCATATTTTATAGTTTACATTGTAGTTTACACTCTTTCCCACACAATTTTGTAGGTTATGACAAGACATATAATAGCTTGTATCTGTCATTGCGATGTTATTCAGGACAATTCGCAAGTCCCAAAAGTGCTCTTTTATTACACGTGTTTTCACTCTCCCTAACCTTAGAACCTCCAGTGGCCACTACCTCCACATTAATGGTATAAGTTCTTCCATTGCTAAAATCTTATTAAGTCTATAATAGAATCCCAGTAAGTGCACTCTCATTCATAGCTCATTGCCCAATCATGAGGTTTCTGGGATGGTGATGCCCACTCCCACTCTAATTGAGAAGAGGCTGTGATCCCATAGGACTGATAGATGAGACTTTCTTCCTGGCAGTTGTAGACTTGCTCAGTTCCTTGTCCATCATCACACCCTTGTTAGTTGTCCTGGGTGAGTCCAATGTAATGGAGAGCAGAAGTTGCAACTCTGTTGAGGCTCAGGGCTCAGCTGGCACATGAACAGCCCAAAAATTCAAGTCTCTTGGGTGTGCACCTATGAACTCCAGCACCAACTGCACCATATAACCCAATAGTATCACTGCACCACAGTCATACCCCTCCATGGCATAACTTTTTAAAAATATTGTCTTCAAAGTACTTTTAAGTCACAGTAAATCTACATGCAGAATATAGAGTTCTTCCATATTCCCAATATCCTCCCCCTTTTCCCCCTTCCCTATTAATAATCTTTTACATGTGGATGGTACATTTGTTTCAACTGATGTATAAATATTGAAACATAGCTACAAACCATGGTCAATAGTTTATATTATGGTTTACATTTTAAACCATACAATTTTATATTTTTTGATGAATTTTAACATGGAGTGTATCCATCATTGCAACAGCATGCATAACACTTCCATTACCCCATAAATACCCCCTCTTCAATCTATTCTATTCCTCATTTGTCCTCCCCTTGGTGTCCATGGCAACCACCAGGCTTCATTCCTTGAAGGACAAGATTCATAGATATTTTCAAGAATGCTGAGTTTTGGAAACAATAGTCTGACCTCCCCTTTAGGAATTGCCCATGCTCTTGAGAGGCACCCTCCCCTCTGAGAACATATTGGGACTCCCCAGCATGGGAGTCCAACTATTTCCCACTCATTCTTTGGGTCTCCCCCAACTGATACAGCACACTGTGATAAAATGATCACTCACACATTCTCTAGTGGACTGTCCTAGCTGTGCCCTCTCCCAAGTGCCCCCATCCAACACCCTAAACCAGTAACCATTCTTTTTCATATTACCATTAGAGTTTTCTCACCATTGTAGTTTCAACATGTACCCACCAATCCCCAGTGTTCACCAGCTCCCTCACCCAACCATCACCCAGTTCCATGGACCATCCAACCCATCCTCCCCAACTCACCCACCAAATTTGCACTGCCCAATGCAATAGTATCCCTACATCCTTGTCATATCTCTTCACTGCACAACTACTCACTTCTACCTTATCATAGATCTTTCCCACATGGGCATTGGCTCACAACCTTCTCTCCCTTCTTATTTCCTGTAAACCTATCTTCCAGACTCTAGCTCTCTGAGTCTGCTCGATTTGCTTAATTCATATCAGAAAGGTCATGTACTACTTGTCCTTCAATGTCTGGCTTGCTTCACTGAATATAAGGTCTGAAGATGCATCCATGTTATCCCATGTGTTAGTACTGTATTCCTTCTTACAGCTGAGTAATATGCCATTGTATGTATGTACCACATTTTGTTTATCCATTCATCTGTTGATGGGCATTTGGGTTGATTCCAACTTTTGGAAATAGTGAATAATGCTGCTTTGAACATTGGTGTGCATGTCTCTGTTCGTGTCCTTGCTTTCAGTTCTGGGTATATACCCAGCAGTGGAATTGCTGGGTCATACGGCAGATCCATCGTTAGTTTTTTGAGGAGCCACAAAACTGTCTTCCACAATGTCTGGACCATTCTACATTCCCACCAACAACAAATGAGGATTCCCATTCCTCCACATCCTCTCCAACAATTGTAGTCCTCTGTTTTTATAATGGGTGTAAGATGGTATCTCATTGAAGTTTTTGATTTGCATTTCCCTAATAGCTAGTGGTGTTGAGCATCTTGTCATGTGATTTTTAGGTGTTTGTATTTCTTCTTTGAAGCGGTGTCTGTTCAAATCACTTGCTCATTTTTTTAAATGGGTTGTTTGTCTTTATTTTTGAGAAATAAGATTTCTTTATATATACAGGGTATTAGGCTCCTATCAGATAAAATTTTACAAAATATTTTCTCTCATTTTGTAGGCTGTCTTTTCATTTTCTTGACAAACCCTTTTGGGATGCAAAAGCTTTTAATTTTGAGAAGGTCCCATTTATCTATTTTTCCTTTCGTTCCTCATGCTTTGGGTGTGAAGTTCATGAAGCTGTACCTTATTACAAGGTCCTGTAGGTGACTGCCTACATTATCTTCCAAGGTCTTTATGATCTTGGCTCTTATGTTTTGGTCTTTGATCCATCTTGAGTTGATTTTTTGCATAAGATGTGAGATGATGTTCCTCTCTCATTCTCTTGGATATGGATATCCAGTTCTCCAAGCACCATTTGTTGAAGCAGCCATTCTCTCCCATTTGAATGAGCTTTGTGGCCTTGCTGAATATCAAATGATTGTATATGCGATGATCTATATCAGAACTCTCAATTCGGTTTCATTGGTCAGTATGTCTATCCTTGTGCCAATACCATGTAATTTTGACAACTGTAGCTTTGTAGTATGTTTTAAAGTCTGGTAGTGTGATTCTTCTGATTTAATTTTTCTTTTTCAATATGTATTTGACTATTCTGGGCCTCTTGCCCTTCCAAATAAACTTCATAGTTAGTTTTTCCAATTCAGTAAAAAATGCTGTGTTGATTTTTATGGGATTGCATTAAATCTGTAGATTAGTTTGGGTAGGATAGACATCTTAATGATATTTAGTCTTCCTATCAAAGAACAGGGAATATTCTTCCATTTATTTAAGCCTTCACTTTAACAGTGCTGTGTAGTTTTCCATGTATACGTCATTTACATCTTTAGTTAAATTTATTCCTAGGTATTTGATTTTTTTAGTTCCTATGTTAAATGGTATTTTTATCTTGATTTCCTCCTCAGATTGTTCGTTATTGGTGTACAGAAATGATACTGATTTTTGTGCATTATTACCTGCGACTTTACTGAACTCATTTATATGTTCTAGAACATTTGTTGTAGATTTCTCAGGGCTTTATATGTATAAGATCATGTCATCTGCAAATAGTGTAATCTGTACTTCCTTCCTAATTTAGATGCCTTTCGATCATTTTCTTGCATCAGTGCTTGACCAAGTACTTCCAAGACAATTTTAAAAAGGATATTGTTTTAGGGGGCATCCTTGTCATATTCCCAAAATTGTAGGGAAAGCTTTTATGATTTCAACATTGTATATGATGTTAGCTGTGGGTTTTTTCATATATGCCCTTTATCATGTTCAGAAAGTTTCCTTCAATTCCTATCTTTTGCAGTGTTTTATCAGGAAAGTGTGTGTATTTTGTCAAATGCTTTTTCTGCATCTATAGAGACAATCATGTGATTTTTAATTTTTGATCTGTTTATGTGGTGTATTACATTGATTGGTTTTCTTATGATGAATCATACTTACCTACCCTGGATGAAACCCACTTGGTCATGCTGTATAATTCTTTTGTTGTGTTACTGAATACAATTAGCAAGAATTTTGGGGGGAATCCTAGCATCTAATTTCATTAGAGAGATTGGTCTGTAATTTTCTTTTCTTGAGGCATCTATGTTTTGTTTTGGTATTAGGGTAATCTTGGAATCATAGAATCAGTTACACATTATTCCTTCTACTTCTATATTTTGGACGAGATTAAGGAGGATTGGTGTTAGTTCTTTCCGGAATGTTTGGTAGAATTGACCTGTGAAACCATCTGTTCCTGGGCACTTCTTATTTGGGAGGTTTTTGATGACAGATTCTATTTACTTGTGATTGGTCTGCTGAGTTTATAAATTTCTTCTTTCATGAATGTAGGTTGCTTGTGAGTTTCTAGTAATTTGTCCATTTCCTCTAAATTATCCTAATTGTTGGCATATAATTTTTCAAAGTATCCTCTTGTGATACTCTTTATTTCTGTTGGGTCAGTGGTGATATCGCCTACTTCATTTCTTATTTTGTGTGTTTGCATCTCCTCTCTTTTTTTCTTTGTTAGTCTAGGTAAGGGTTTCTCAATTTTATTGATCTTCTCAAAGAACCAGCTTTTGGTTTTGTTTATTATTTTAGTGATTTCTTATTTTCTATTTCATTTAGTTCTACTCTAATCTTTGTTATTTCCTTCTTTCTACTTCCTTTGGTGTTAGTTTGTTGTTCTTTTTTTTTATTCCTCCACGTGTGCATTTAGTTCTTTGATTTTAGCTGTTTCTTCTTTTTTAATATATGCATTTGTGGCTATGAGTTTCCCTCTCAGTACAACTTTTTCTGCATCCCACTTGTTTTTATAGGTTTTGTTGTCATTTACATTTGTTTGAAGGTAGTTTTTTAGTTGTTATTACACTCTCCTCCAACTCTTTCTCTCCTGTTTTTTCCTTTCAACCTTCAGAACTCCCTTTAGTATTTCATGAAGGGTGGGTATCTTATTGTCATACTCTCTTAATTTCTGTTTATCTGTGAATATTTTGAACTCTCCATCATTTTTGTATGCCTGTTTTGCTGGATAGAGAATTGTTGGCTGGATTTTTTTTTTTTTTTAGTACCTTAACTGTTTCACACCACTGTGTTCTTTCCTCCATGGTTTCAGATGAGAAATCAGCACTTAATCTTATTAAGCTTCTCTTGTATGTGATGGTTCTCTTTTCTCTTGCTGCTTTTAGTACTTTCTCTTTTCTTGAGCATTGGACAGTTGGACTAGTATATATCTTGGAGTAAGTCTGTTGGAATTTATACTGTTTGGGGTGTGTTGCACTCCCTGGACATATGCATCCATCTCCCTCAATAGGGTTGGGAAGTTTTCAGCCACTATTTCTTCCAACACTCCTTCTGTCCTCTTTCCCTACTTTTATCCCTCTGGGATGCTTGTAATGCATATGTTTGTACATTTTGTATTGTCACTCAAATCCCTAAGTCCCTGTTGGATTCTTTCAATCTTTTTATCTATCTGTTCTACTATCTGTTTGGTTTCAAATGTACTGTCTTACACATTGCTAATTTTTTCCTCTGCCTGTTCAAATCTGCTGTTATATGCTTCCAGTGTATTTTTGATTTCTTGATTTGTGCTTTTCATTACCATCTTATCTGTTTTCTTTTCATGTATGTTTACAATTTCTTCAGTATGTTCTCTCAGTGTCTTCTTAATAGCTTTAATCTCTTCCTACACTTCATTAAGTTGGTCTATGATATTTGTTTGGAATGCTTTGATTAGTTGTTCGGTATTCTGCTTCTCTTCCTGGCTTTTAGTTTGTTCATTGGACTGGGCCATGTCTTCCTGTTTCTTAGTATGGTTTATAATTTTTATTGCTGTCTGATCATCTTTTTATCTTGATGGGATATTCAGTTGATTAGCTTCTCTCTCTTGTGATTTATTTAGCTGCTGTTTTTGTGTGTTACGTTTTCTCTTTGATACTTTGTTCTTCGTCTTCTCTTTCTTAGCTGTTTTCTATGTTCCCTTGAGCAACTTATCTCTTGGTCCAGCTCTCTCCAGAAAGATGCCCTGAAGCCTCCAGCTCCAGAGGTTCCCAAAGAAACTCACTCTGGCAGGATCCCATTCTATTCAGCCATTTTTTGCTAGAGAGATAGTGAATGCACTTTTAAACCGATGCCATCTTGCCACCAACCCCTCATCAATTATTTCTTGAAATGTTTTTCCTGCTCCTTTCTCCCTCTTGTTCTTTTGGACTTCAATGATGTGTATGTTAGCACACTTCATTGTCTGCCAATGTTCCCTCAGGCTGTGTCCATAGTTTTTCATATTTTGCTATCTGCTATGCATACTAGATAATTTCAATTGTCTTTTCTTCCATTTCAATGATCTTTCTTCTGCCTGTTTAGTCTGCTTTTTAATCAAATTAATGAGGTTTTCATGTCAATTACTGTACCTTGCAGCACAAAAATTTTTGTTTGGTTCTTTTTCTTTGGTAAGTTCTATCTCTTTTTTTTTTTAATTTTTTGTTTTTTTTTTTATTGTAGGTAAAAATCAAATTTTTCACAATACATACCAATATTTGTAAAATGATATATAGATACATATGCATATATGTGCATTTGTTTACATAAATGTTATTTGTTTCATATATATATATATTTTTTAAAGGTGCTTAGATTACCTAAATATTACTCAGAAATTACAGGGATTCTCATGTTCCCCAGCGGGTGTTTTACCACATGGAAGTTCTATCTCTTTATTTTGTCCAGACACTGTTTTCAAATTTTCCTTTATTTCATTTTATATGGAGTCCTTTATTTCATTGAACTTATTTAAGATGGGAGATTTAAAGACTTTTACTAAAAGTTTCAATATATGAGTCCCCTCAGGGACAGTTTCTGACAAATTCTTTTTCCCATGAGAATGACCCATAGGTTCCTACTTTGCTTTTTGTTTTGTAATTTTTGTTGAGTATTGGACATTCTAAATATTAGATGTTATGACTCTTGAAATCTAATTATTTCACTTCTCTGGGATTGCTAGGGTTATGTTGTTGCTGTTGTTGCTAAATGCTGGAAGCTTCAAGTTCTGACATTTCCAAATTACTTTTGCTCACAAATGGGAATGGAAAGAGAAAAAAAAAATGTCCTGTCTCTTTAAGGCTTGTCAGCCTTTTTTCCCAGAGAAAAGATGGAGAAAATGTATGTCCTCACAGCAGGGCACACCAAGCAATCTGATGTAGATGATTGTGGTGCGACATGGCTCGGCGCGTGTGGCGGGGCGGTAGCTGGGGGGCTGCTGCGATAGTAGCCTAGGCGGGGGACGTCACCGCCTGGGC